>MU105644.1:0-227243 GCA_012274485.2 Sinapis alba | reverse complement strand
TTTTTTTTTTTTTTTTTTTTATCAACTTGAATTTATTAAATAGATCATAAACAAATCACACAAATCCAAACACAAAACGTAAATACAACAAATAATATAAGTAAACTAATAAGGAAAATAATACAAACACCTTGAGAATCCTTAATTAATAGAGTATCAACTCTATTAATTTTCTTGCGAATTTTAAATTTTTGTCGCATTATAACCACTGATTCTCTTTGTTGTATTACATTGGTCTTATTCCAATTTAGATATAAATATATTCTTCGGTTAAGAATCCAATGTATTGATTCAACCATAAGAAATAATGATTGGAAAGACCAATTTTCAACGATTGTAAGGATATCGCCATACAACAAAGAGATTAAGCCTTCTGCTTTGTGTTGCCGCCGCTTCCATGATATAATCCATGCTTTCAGTGATATATTTTGATGCCAAATATATTGTATCAAAATATAAATACTTAAAAGTTCATCCGACAACTTCAATCTTCTTTCTGAAATCTGTAGATCATCTCGAAACCATGGCGGTTTTCTAGGGGGACGTTGTTTCCATACTAAATCTGATATTATTTGTTTCAAGCAACGAATAGAACTTACCATTTTACGGTAACCACCATAAACTATCATCTTTATGACAATGGAATGTGGATTCCATGGCCATTGCTTACAAACCAAAATGGTTAAGATGATTTTTTTAGTAGTTGATTCTGAAAACAACACTGTCTTGTCATCGAACATGGCCGCGTAATCCACGTCGGAGATTGCACAATCGAAAGGAGAAAAAGTAAAACTATTTTCCAATCCGATGTAAAGAAGCCTCTTCTCCATAAAAGAAAAGAACAAAAGATATAGAAACATCAAACCAAATCACACTAATCAAAATTATTGATTAAGCAATTTCAGAAGAAAATCGCTTTCTTCATCGCACATAACCGTCAAAGACCGTTTCTTCATCGCACATTATTTTGTAAGTTTTGTTAAACTATATGCTTTTATCTCTTTTTAAGTGATGAATTCAGTATTGCCAATGACATGTTGTGTTGAGTTTTTTTTTTTTTAAATTAATCTTGAATATCTCGAACCTATAGAAATCTTTAAATTAATTTCAAAAGAAAAATGTATTTTATGGATAGATTTTTCCTTCGGATATACAAATGAGTCTAAAAATATAAAGTATATTCATATAAACATCCAAAAATAATGTAGTTTAGTTTTGCATATTAAGTGGATCGAACTTAAAATGTGTTATCTTTTCATTCCGTCCACTTACCACCCGACTTGAGTTATATTTTACTTACGTTTAACAAAATTTTTTTTTTAAATCAATCATTACGTTTAACAATGTTATCAGTTCAAAATGTAGCATATACATAAATATACACCGCGACAATTCAACTATATACAAGTGGATATCACATATATCATCGGGTAATGTTCTTTAGCGACTTTTTCAAAATAACAAAGATACTGAACTTCGTATCGCATGAAAGCAATGATGAATAATGTATGCGTTTCAGATATGTTAAAAGGATGATAATATCAACCTCATAGCTTTAATCATCGAAAAAGTGTCGGTCCATTAAAGGTTTGAAGGCCATGATATGGTGATATAAAGAGAAGCCACCCAAATTGTAGATTGGCGACTCTTGGAGATCATAAAGAGTAACCTACGACATTTTCCTTTTAACACATAGTTTATAGACATCGATGATTTAAAGTAAGAACGTCCTTTTCCCTCTTTAAAAGATGATCTTCTGCACTACAGATTAAGCTCCAAAATTTCTGAAAGATTCTCAATAAACCTGATATGATTTATATATGTGGTTAATATGATTTGGAACTGACAGTACATACTTTATTTTCAGAAAATAAGTCTACAAAAAAAAATATTACATTCGTTCAGTTCCAATTTTTTTCTTCACATTCGTGCATATATAAGTTATACATGCGTTCGTATATCTGTACATATTTATTCTTATATACTAAAGTAACTCATGAACATTAAGATATCGGTATTTTCTAGCTATTATGATTGAGCCATTTATAATTAAAACTAATAAAAAAATTCATATATCTTAACAGCTTGTGGTTTATTTTATTTTTTTTAAGTCGTGGAAAAGTTCTCAGTTATTATATTGGGGCATTGCGGCCTAAATTTATATCACTTCACTAATATCATCGGAACCCAAAATAGAGTATGTGATATATTGGGTTCACATACTAGTTACAATGTTTATTGTAGATTCATGATTGGGCGTGGATCAACACTACTTAAAGAATACGATTTGAAAGGTTACTGGTTGGTTGGGATGACAGATAAACTTAATTAAATTTGGTATATAGAATGAAAATATAGGACCTACAAGGTTATTTTATTATTAAGAAACGAGAGCAACTTGATGGAATCGTGATAAATTTTGATAAAAAGAATCGTTAACTTTTTTTCGTTTTATATACGACGTCCATATATTGATCTATTAATATTCTCAAATAAAAGGCTATCAACTTTCTTCTTTTCTTATAAATTTGCATAGAATCTATTTTACACATGGTCGTGTCTAGATTATTAGAAATTTCATAGCAGATATATATATATATATATATATATATATATTTTTTTTTTATTTTTTTGAATTTTTGTAGCATGTCTTAATTTTATTGTATCAACACTTTTTCCTCAAAAAAAGAGTGATTATTTTTCCGAGTGACTGTATGTGACCAGAAAACAGGTAAATGATGACATGGCTAGACGTGTGGACACCATGGGCTACTTCACGTGGCGAGATTATATGTCCCTCATTTACGCTTAGGACCCACCAAATCACGAGTTATGCCGAAAAGTTTGGAGAAGCGGTTGCCGTTAGCAGTTTAGTCAAAGCCATTGACTCAATGGACACAAAAAATACTTTTTATTTTCTTTTTTTTTGGTTGTAATTTTGTCCGAAAAAAAGTAAGAGTTTTCTTTGGCAGGGTTTGAATTATACTGTGCTTTTCTTTCTATAAAGTACACAGTCCTCGAATTTACTCGTTTGGTGGTTTATAATAAGAGCTTCTGGCATCCAAAAATGTCATGTGATATATATGGGTCAAAGAATATAAAAGTACCTCATGCGACCGTCATTATGCTTGCTTTTTAATTCATAAAGTGCTAACTTACTGAAAAAAGGATCGATTATAATTGAGATTGATCATGTAAGTCGTTGATTAATTTTCATTAGAATGTTCTAATAATCACTCAACCCGTATATGAACTTATTATCTTGCCAAATAATTGTTTCAGACGTTGGTCAAGCGAAATTAACCCATCAGATTGCTAAAATTAATGATCCGATAAGAGGGGGTTAATGTAACTGGGACAATTATTTGCGTATGATACTATTATGCCTCGTAGGGATCCACATGTTAGGTAGAGACACCCTCGATTCGTTACACGTGAGGTGTCGGTTCAGAATTTTGCTTTGAACCATGCATAAATGCCATGCAATTTGACGCATATGTTAATACCTTCTTGCAAATTAACTTATACCTAATACATATATGCGGGTGCATGTTACGTATATATACCCCCTTGGTCATCGAATTGATTACGTACACTATGATTACGTTTGTCCAAGTTACTATAAATACGTATTGTGACGAAAAATATTTTTTAAAAGTATATACGTGCTTTAGAACATCAGAATGTTGTTTTAAAGCATCGGGTTCAAATCAGAATATGAAAAATTATAATTAATAAGTTCCAATGAAATGTAAATCGAACTATCTAAAAATAGTGGTCATGAGATATTTTTGTATAATTTAGTCCCAACATCACGTTTTTTATGAGGTTTCCTTCTTGTAGAAGTTACTAAGAACCCTATTCAGATTCTTCATATTTTCATAACTAAATCCTGATGCATGTATGCGCCGATCGAGGACATAATCAGGACTCAAGAGTGGACACAATTTAAATATTCTGAATCAAAGAAATATCATATAAGGTATTCGATTAACTTGGAGGGTTAATAGATTATAGATGAATATGTTTCTCACAAAAAGGTTATCTGCAAATCATTATGGGATGGAAACTTATGAAGGAATCAAGCTTATGAATATTTTCCACACAGCTGCAGTGACTTTCTGAGGAATATATGTTAGTGATAAACTACTTACAACGTGGGCTTTAATAAATTTCAACAGCTATAGTTTACAGTCTATAGCTAGATGAAATTAATTAATGAAAATGTTCGATGCAGCCACAGGAAACTTTTATCGTATTTATAAAATTATTATATGTTACGGGGCATTGGCTGATGATGCAATATTAAAGTCGTAACTCGTAACCGTTAAAGTAACGAGCTAGTGTGATGTTTCTTGTAATTTCAATATTCTTTAACAGAGTATGGACGCTTTCGATTGTAATCAAACGGTTAAACCTTTTGAAATTCTGGATACTATTACTCAACAACTAGACTAATTAAGGAACAAAATAACATTTCTAACTTCTATAATACACATAAGTACTCATCGCTAGATATTTTTGAATTAAAACTCATGATTTTCAAGCAAGTAAAATAAGAAAATAATTAACTAGTAGACTAGCATATGCAGAAAGTGTTTCTTGTAATTTCATAAACCATAAAATCATATCTCAACTTTATAATTTAATACATGATATCTAACTACCAGTTTGTTTAGTTTCCTGACAACATCAAGCTAATAAGAAATTTCAAAAGGAAGAAAAAATTTATATGTTGGTAAAAGAGATAATAGCTTATTTTGATTGAGAGAAAATTGGTATTATAGTTATTTTTTTAGTACAGGAAGATTACCAATAAAAACAAATTAGGACCAGCAACAAAATAAGAATAAATAAATAGAGAAGGCATATGGTGTTAATGGCAGGGGACCACGATGGCTGTTGCCGGGAACGGTGCAACGCTAAAATTAAACTTAACGATCGGTGAGAGCGGGAAAGCCGCTTTGTGGGCCCCACTAACCATATTGTAATAAGACCCACACTCAAATGGGTTCCAGTGTTCACACACCACAACAATATCTGAATTTTCTTTTTCCTTTTTAGCTAAGTTAAAATGTTGTTCAAAAAATAAAGTTTCTTGTTTTTTTTTTCCTACAATAATTTGTTACTATAAATACAGACCATACCACACTTCAGCCTCTGTCTCTCTCAAAGCCCACACACATACATTCTCACTCTGTTTTCACAACTCAAATCTCTTTTTTTCTCTATTTCAAGCAAAACAAATGGGTAAATTGTTGAGTTAGTTAGATTAATACACTAACACATGTTTCTATGTTTTTGCATATATCCTCATCTGTCTTTTCTGTTGTTTTCAGTAAGATTCACTGAAGAAAACACAAAACATGTGGACAAAGAAACAGAAAACAAATCAACTACGGATGTGACGACGGCGAAGAAGAAAGTTCTTCAAGATCTTATTATCAACAATGGAGGTGGAGGACTAATCAATTCATGGGTTGATTCCATGAGAGCTTGTTCTCCTACTCATCTCAAATCTTTGATGAAACAAACCTCTTGGCTCGTACGTATATTAGTCTCTCATTTCTGCTTATCTTTGTTGTTTTTTATTCTCTTATATAATAAATGAGAACTGTATAATTTTGCAGAAAGAACATCCATCAGCTTTAGATATGTTCGAAGAGATTCTTCATGCTTCTGAAGGAAAGCAAATCGTTATGTTCTTGGATTATGATGGCACTTTATCTCCCATTGTTGATGATCCAGATCGAGCTTTCATGTCTAAGCAGGTTCATTTCTAAAATTTTAATATATATATATATATATATATATATATATATAACAAAAACAAGAAATGTACTTATTTAAAAAGTGTTTTGACTTAGTCTCTTTTTGGTCTGATTTTTAGATGAGAAGAACAGTGAGGAACCTTGCAAATTGTTTTCCGACGGCCATAGTTAGTGGGAGATGCAGAGAAAAGGTATATACGTTTTTAAATAACACGATTTTATTAGTAGTCATTATATTGAAGCTAGTTAAAATAATTATGGTACTTGTCAGGTTTATAATTTCGTGAAATTGACCGAGTTATATTATGCTGGAAGTCATGGCATGGACATCAAAGGGCCAGAGCAAGGGTCCAAGTATGAGGAAGTAAGTTTTTTTTTTGTTCTCTATACTTTTTACATAAATAAAACATTAATATATTTTCTCAATTTTAAATGTTATTATAAAAAATACAGGATAAATCTCTTCTTTGCCAACCAGCTACAGAGTTCCTCCCCATGATCGACGAGGTCACATTCTCCTTCAATATTCAGTCTATTATTTTTGAATAACAAGAAGAAACTAGTTTATTGTTACTTACATTATTTTATATGTTTTGGTTCAGGTGTATCAAAAATTAATCGAGAAAACAAAATCAACTGCGGGAGCCAACGTAGAGAATAACAAGTTTTGCGTCTCTGTCCACTTCCGACGGGTCGATGAGAAAGTACGATCATATTCCTTATTCCACTATTGTGGAATAGAATGTATAAAATTAACCAATCAATAAATTTATTTATGTATTGACAGAACTGGAGTGATTTGGCTAATCAAGTTCGATCAGTAATGAAGGACTACCCTAAGCTCCGTCTTACCCAAGGAAGAAAAGTAGGATTCTAATAATTAATTAGTTCCTACATCTTAACGTGACTAGCTAGCTAGATGTTTATTTTCTCAATGAGTTTTGTTTTGGTATAATCGTTCAGGTTTTGGAAATTCGTCCTATCATTAAATGGGATAAAGGCAAAGCCCTCGAGTTTTTATTAGAGTCCCTTGGTAAAATCTTCATCGACTAATTAATTATGGTTAATGTTGAGATCAATAGTATTAATTAAAATTAGTATTGGCTTGTGTAGGGTACGCTAATTGTACCAACGTTTTCCCCCTTTACATCGGCGATGATCGCACAGACGAAGATGCGTTTAAGGTATATATATAGAACCTCCTGATGACTGTACGATTCAATTTTTTTCTCTCTATATATATATATATCAGTGATCGAAATAAATTTGATTTAAATATATGGTATAGATACTGAGAGAAAGAAGACAAGGTCTTGGTATTCTTGTTTCCAAATCTCCAAAGGAGACTAACGCGTCTTACTCTTTGCAAGAGCCTGATGAGGTAAATTGATATATGTATAAAATTCAATATAAATTATTAAATTCATACTGTGTTTTACGAGTCCTCAAACAGTTTCTGTATATTGTGCATATATCATAAGCTGACTACATTTTTTTTTAATAAACTGACTACGTTATTTTTTTTTCTTAAATATTAACAGGTTATGGATTTCCTGCAACAGTTAGTGAAGTGGAAACAACTGAGATCTGGAGCATGATTAGAGATAAAAGGAAAAAGGGTTTTCTTTTTAATAACTTGTTAATCTAGTTGTTTTTCCTGCTCTTGTTGTAATCAATGTATCTTTGACAACAGCAAATTTGTACTGAATGCAAATGTAAAATTTCTTTTTAAAATGTAGATCCATTCTCATAGAAAACATTTTATATAATCGATCATACATGCAATTATATACATTTATCTCTACGCGTGAATATATATATACTTGACTTATATCTATATGTCATCATGATTCTCAAAATAAAATGAAGCTGATTGTGTAAGTATTACTTTCGCTTCAGTTTAAATTTCAAATGACCAGTCCACATTTCAATATTTTCTAATGCCTTTTTCCCATTTAAAATAGAACCAACTAATCAAAGTGAAAATAAATCTAGGAGATATCGCGCGATGCATCTAGTACAATTATATTCGAGTTGAGTGTTGTTAATAATCAGTTAAACATATACATTTTAAGTGAATTGTTGAGTTGTGTGTTTTATAGTTTAGTTTGTTCTGATAATCAGACATGCATACAAATAACTAAATAAAACTGGTTTATTCATATATTTTTTGTCTGTGCAGTTCAAATAGTCATTTTAGTTTTATGGAGTGAACATCTATAGTTAAGTTTTTTTCGGGCTGTCTTTGTTTATATTATTGATCAAAAGCCATGAGTTTTCTTAGATTATAGAATCTTTAGATAAGCTAAGCTCATTGCATGGAATTATTTGCAAAAAAGAAAGAATCCTTTCATTTTAAAAAGAACGATCGAGGAATCCTTTTATTTGATTATTAGAAACCATAAGAATAATGGAATATTCTATTAGGCAAAACTTGGGTGGGAAGATAGCGTCAAAGAGACTCGACCTATGATCGGATCTTTGCTGCTAAGCTTAATTAATTAAGACTTACTTATATAGTTAATTGTTTTAAGAGAGTAAATAATTCCTAATCATACGTAACCATTTACATATTTTGAATGGAATCTTATACTTCAAACTTGTCTAGCTTTACGGATCCCAATAAAACTTCACCAATAAGAGAATCTCTCTGACAGGACAGATAATTATGCTTTTAAGTCAATATCAACAATTTGTGTAACCGAGACCTCGTTCATTTTCTTTTCTGGTCACTACATGTTTTGCTCATAGTGAAAAAACATACCAATGTAGCATATCCACAATGTGTATGCTGTCATTCCATTTACATTATAGGCAATAACTTATCAAATTTGATTTTCCATTGTTTTCACTAAGAGTAGCTTTCGTAGATTATCTAGGTAGTCTATATCACGGTAATATATTTTTCAAAAATTACTAAAAGATATATTTGCAAAAACAAATTTATATTTGTTTAATTACTGGATTTATTGTTAGTAATTTTTTTATAATTCATGAATACTTGAATTGTCAGGGTCACATATCCCATGTGGTCAATTCAATACTTTGACTCATAGAGAAGATGAAAACTAGTAAGACTTTTCAATCTTTTCCTCATAATTAGGTTATGAATGGTGACATGTTGAGTGCGGATTTCTAAGCGGTTTTACCAAAACCGCAACTATTACACCATTCACAATATTCATTACGGAAATGTGCGGTTTTGTAAAACCAAAAAGCAAAACCGCAAATGTATAATTTGTTCAGTATATACAAATAACGCACTTCAAATTGGTAACACATGCAATAGGCAGCGTTTTTACTGAATAACGCACTAGTAATAAACTTTTATTCTTTATTCTGAATAAAATATATTAGAAATACATATATTGCACATTATCTTAACATACTTATTTACAGTTCTAAAGTAATAAAAATACAGATTTTTATTTGCATATGGTGTGATTCACTGTAGTATATACGTGTTTTCTTATAATATTTCAGTTATATAGTTATTCAAAATAGTTAATTAAAAACAAAAAATATCATACATAATAATATTCCAGTTATATAATTATTCAAAATAGTTAATTAAAAAGAAAAAAAAATCAAAATATAAACCAAACCGAACTTATTAAATATACGAATTTGGGAAGTAGAAAATTGAACTAAACCAAACCTCTTTCCTTGATTTGGTTTAGATTTAAATCATATCAATTACTCAAACAAATCTTATATCTCTAGTTGATTAAAAAAATCTTATATTCTTAGAACCCAAAAATTGAAACCAAATTTATATAAAATAATGAAGATAATAAAAATAATAATAAAATTTAGAATTTTTATAGTTTCAAGTTATATATTTTTAAATTTGAATTTTTATAGTTTTGTTTTTAATTTTTTTTTAATTTTTTTCAAATTTTCTTTTTAAAATTCAATATTTTTTTGAAACTATTTTTTTAAAGAAATTATTTTAAAAAATTTCATATTTATTTTTAAAAAATTTGAAACTTACTCCCAAAATCTACTTCTTAAATTTTACAAATATGTTATGAGAAAATCTAAGTAATCAATAGTATTTTACTATTGGGTAGTGCTTGACTATTTGTTATTTAATGTTTTAATTTAATTTTCTTATTTCATTTCAAAAAAATATTTAAGATATTTATTTATTATATTAATACATTATTTATATTTAATGTTTTAATTTAATTTTCTTATTTCATTTCAAAAAAATATTTAAGAAAATTATTTTAAATTTTATTTATTATGTTAATACATTATTTATAGTATTAACTATATTATATACCATTATTATTTTATTAATTACAAAATTTGTCAATACCGCAAATTATATATTTCACCAATCAACACAATTCCGCACCGCTAATTTTACTAAAACCTCACTTAATTCCGCACTTATCCTGCAAACCGCATGAACCGCAGTTGAACCGTACCGCACTTTAATTCCGCACCGCTTATATTATTAAAACAGCGGTTACCATTCGGACCCTTAATGTTAACAAAAAACAACTATGCCTAATAAAATAATATGTTCGAAGGACCAACTTGATTGATTTCTTATAAGAGCATGTCCATTGAGGGGTTCTTAGGGAGGGGTTTTTAACGGGATTTAAGAACCGATTCTTAACTTTAACAAAGAAAAAGTTAAGAATCGGTTCTTAAATCCTTATTTAAGAACCGGTTCTTAATTTTTTCTTTGTTAAAGTTAAGAACCGGTTCTTAAATCTCGCTAAGAACCCCTCCCTAAGAACCTCTGATGGAGATGGTCTTATATCCTATACATGGACCTAATTATATAAGTGTGTATGTAGCCATGAGAGCCAAGAAGAAAATCTTTTGTTAATGATTTATAATATTGGTAACTAGATAAATCATTATCGTTAACTAGGCTTCTAGGGTTTTTGTCTCACGTTATTGGTTGTCTACTTTTGAACAAACCATACTTCACCCGTATCCCCCGACATGCCACAAGATCATTATGAAATTTGGTGGCTCATTAATTTATCTTTAATTTTAACTAGTTTAAAAGCTCCAGACTATTATTGCAATAATTGTGCAATTTTAGAGGATTTGCGTATATATTTTTAACAACCCTAAGTTCTTAGGGATGTCCCCTATGCTATAGAAAATAATGAAAAATCTTAGGCCAATTGGCCCGTGAACTGTGACGCTTGTCCTTTGTCATGTCAGTTTTAATCACTAGATTTAACTAATCTATTTTCTTTCAATTTCTCTCTTAACTTGTCCTTCAACTTATCAATGAACCTCGTAGTATTTAATTTAGTTGATTACGCAAACCCTAATTTGCTTCTATTAACAAGGGGACCAACTCTAGATCCGAATCTTTCATAAAATTATAGGTCTCATAATGCGTCTGGAAATTGTGTCGTTCGGCAATGGTTTAATATAAATTAGCAGCTACGACTTACGAAAGATTTCGGACTGCCAGCTATTTTACCAAAGCAATTCAGACTTAACAGTGAAGAATATTCATGAACATATATATATATATTAAGCACAATTTAGCTAGAGAAATTCTCTTAGATAGCCCCTTTTAGTTTGTTTGTCATAAAAATAGCTTTTAAGAAAGAAAATGACCAAAATGTTTTTTTAGAAGCTAAAAAATTCATTTATATGCATTTATACCCCTAGGGTTAACTAATTTGAACTTTAGGGTTTAGAGTAAAGGGGTGGGTTTGGGGTTAGGGTTTCAAATTTAAAAAAAAATAAAAAAAAATCAAAATTTCAAAAAATAAAAAGTCTATTTTGGTCATTTTATTTTTTGAGGGCTATTTTTGTGACAAAAACTTAAAAATGACTATTTAAGAGAATTGCCCATTTAGCTAATGCCTTTATTTTTCTTTCTTTTATTAGCTTAAGACTTTTTCCTATTGGGTTAGGGTTTACACGTAAGGAGAAAGACATAATATTAACGCATGACTCAAAACAATAATTGTTGAAAAGAGAAAAAGTTACGAGTGACGAGTTGGAATCCACCAGAAAAGGTGAGAGAGATTCTCTATAATTTCACTTTTCTAACTTTAATTTCTCCAACTGTGTCCGTTTAAAGAATTTTTATTAACATTACAAATTAAAAAAAATAAAAAGAAAACATACTTCATCCTCCAATTATTGGCCGACTAAAATTTATAAATCTGACGCACAATAATAGTAGCATTCGACCAATTATTGTTCGCAGTAAGTTTTCAAGTTCGTAGGCCTTTCTTATATGCATATAGGTCAATTTTCAGAGATTCATTAATTCGTAAAAGTATGAAAATAGTCAGTCCTGAAAGTAGTAACAAAAGACGTACTACTAATAATGCATGTCTTCTTTGAAATTTTGGTTTGGCATCAAGTGAATGCAAGCGTATTCAAGTTGATCAGTGATTCGCTTTCCGGTATAATCGGGCATTACTTTTTTCCTTTGAAGAATATTTACAAACGTTAATTAAACATAAAGATAAACGCATTAAGATTTACTCAGTTTGTATTTGTTTTGAAAATATATTGTAGTTTTAAAATAGAGAAATAACATATGATAACTCTAAAAAAGTTTTTGGGACTTATGGTTTAAAATTAATAGGTGAAGTTTTGAAATTGAGGTTTAAAAAAGTAAAAAATAAATATTAAAATTTTAAAAATAATTTTTTTGATAGTAGTTTTAAAAACATTTACAAATTTCAAAAAGAAAATTTGAAAAATGCTCTTTAGTGAAACATATAATTCAAAACAAGTGTGTAATAGTCTTTTATTTTGAATTTGAAAATATATAATTTGAAATTAATGTATAAAAGTTTTTTATTTTTTTTTAATTTCTCTTTAAAACTTTTTGTAACAAAAACTTACAAAATCTATTTGATAGAACTGACTTTAAAATATGAACACAACATTTTACCATAGAAATTTAAACACTAACGCCAGAAAAAAAAAACATTAATTTTGGTTATTATTTGGGCGTGTGTTCTGTTAAGTTTCAACTTCTTACTAATAAAATTTAAAATTTTACAAAAATGCTTAAAACTGGAGTGGAGTTATATGTAAAAACAACTAATTAAAGATATAGAACTTAGATGAACGAATCCCTTCAATTAACAAATTAAGACCACCAAGACTCGCGTACTATCTATTAATTATAAATTTATAATACCTCATTTGATGTCTCCAGATTGTAGAAGAAATATATTAATATTTGTCAAATAAAAATGCCCAGGGACAGTTCACATGACCAAGATTCCCCTTTTGTGGATCATCTTAAGGTGTTTTTATGAATGACTTTGCAACACGTGTTCTCTGAATGATATGTTCGTCATTAAGCATGCGGCATGCCACATCTGTTAATGTATATTTGTATGGGAAGTTCCAAACTCTTTGGTGGCATGTGGAAGCATGTGACTCAGATGCCCTCATTATAGGGAGCAAAACTTGTGTGTCGATCTTTTACTTAACAATCCTCCCTGACACCTTCTTAAAGATAGGAGGAAATTTTGTTGTGGTGTTGATTAAAATTATTTGTTTACGAAGTCTAAATGATTTTAGTGGATGATTGGTGGGATTTAACTAAATAAATCAAATAAGAAATCAGTATTTAGTATGTGGCCAAGGTAAAAAGTACAAGAACCATATAAAGAAACACAAATCAAGAGATTATTAACAGAGCCATGGGTTCCATCGAGACCATGTGGAATCGTAGGAGAAAAGTTTGTATTGGTCTTTATAATTTCCCGGCTTTTAATAGGTATCAGAAACGGGCAGAGGGAGGCTTTACGGTATGGGTCACATGCCCCCTACTGTTTTCTAATTTTCCTTTTATAGTTTAAGTAAATTTGATAATATGTTCTTAGTTTTAGTAAATAAAAGGGAAAAATGCCCCCCAGTTCTTATATGTTTTTGGGATATTTTTGTATTGTGCCCTCGACTAAAAAGATTTATGGATTTGTCCCTGATCAGAAACTTCTTGCCTCCAACTCCAACTGGGTCTAGAAAAACTGTTTTTGAGTAAAACAGTATCAATAACAAAAAAAAAAGTGATGTGGCTTTTAAACTTTTTATTATTATTTATTTTCGAATAAGATGAATATGAATATCATCCCACACAAGAAATTTCTAGGTGAGTATCATATGGATCTGTTTTTCTTTTAGATTCAAAGTTAAGTCGACTGTCCAAATAAATCTTATTATTTAAGTTACAAAAAAGTAAAGCTTATTATTTGCATGGAACGAACCTTTAGTTAAGTAAAAGAACCTTTCGTAAAAAGAAAGCAAATAGAAATTAGTACTTCTAATTTACATACAAACTTGAATTTGCATTCTCTAGTAATTGGGCTGGCATTTATTCGGCCTTTATTTATAGGCTTTCTATTTACACTAGGCCAATCACATTGTAACCATAACAACCATAGCTTCTATAATCAATCACATTATACAAAACTTTGTCCAAAAAGGGTTGAAAAAAATAAAGAGAAATTATGTATTAGGAGATCAATTAGAAAAATAAGTGAAGATAAATAATATGAAGATAAAAGAAATATAGTACCTCTAACAATTAATAAAAATTGACATGACACTATATTCGATGAGTTTTTACATTATATACAATATCTCGAAGCTTTTCATAATTAATCATATAATACAAAAATTCTCTAAAAATAAAAAGGAGAAACTATGTACTAGTATATTAGTTAGAAAATTAAGTAGAAATAAATGTGAAAACAAAACAAACATATTTATCTCTAACGATCAATGAAAATTGACATGATACTATGTCTGATGAATTTTCACATTTTACACTTAAGTTTTCCATACAATACAAAACTTTCTCAAAAAAAAATTAAAAAGAGAGAAATTAATTATTAGATCAATTAGAAAACTAAGTGAAGATAAATGTGAAGTACAAATGAAGTGCCGAATTTTTGTAACGTTTTTCGGTTTGCATTAACCTATGTCCGAACCAAACCAAGTTTCTTTTGTACCGAAAATAAATGTGAAAGGAAAAAAGTAATATTAGCTGTGAAAGGCCTAATCACGCGCCTTTGGTCAGATAAAGTTTTTAATTATGCAAAAAAGCCCAATATCTGTGGTCTATAGTCTTTGGATTCTGATATAACGCGCTCAACGCGCTTTGCATGCGAATGGGCATCAGACAAAGCTTTTCTTCTCTCGTAATTTATTGGGTCTAATTTATTTAAGTCAGACAAGTTTCATTTATAAATATGTGAACATCCCATTAAAATATTTTCAAGACAAATAACTAAAATAGTAGTAAAATATATTTTTATTTTGAAATACTCCCTCTATTTCTAAAAGATCTATGTTTTAAGTTTTTCACACTTATTAAAAAAACATAAAATTATAATTACCAATGCATTGTTTTTGTTAATAAGTTATTCTTTATAATTTTTAACCAATAGAATTTTTATAAATACAATTATATTTTTTGAAATTTACAATTTTTCATTAATTAATATATTAAAAACATAAAATATAACTTTTTGAAACGAATTTTTTTTTCCAGAACATGGATCTTTTAGAAACGGATGGAGTATCACAGAAAAAAACTGAACTGGCATCAGCTAAAAGTTAACCTTTTCCATTTTTGTTTTTAGGTTGGAATTTTTGTTGATATATTCCATTCGTTTTATAAAAAATATCACTTTTACATTTTTTTATTACAGAAAATATCAATTTAAAATTATATTAAAATTTATATCTATTTCAACCATAATATTAATTGTAAAATACATTGATCTTGTAAACAATTATACTTATTTCAAGCACTATTGATAAATATATGTAATTATTAAAAGCATACATAACTTTTTTGCTATTTTTTAATTTATATGAAAATGTTAAAACGATTCTCTTTATGAAAATAGAGTTTAAGGGGATAAAATTTCATAAAGAAACAAGAAAAGAAAATTATCGTAAAGAAAAAAAAAAGAAGAAAAATTACTACTCATAGAAAACATAAATTTCTCAGAGAAAAGAAGGAAGAGAAGAAAATGAAAGAAAAAATTGTTAGCTGCTCTATTTCGATGAAAGATAATTTTTATCTGTTACTCGCAAAAATGAGAATTGTGAGCTAGAAAAACTGTTATTGTGTACTGATAACAAATTTAAACAGATTTTGAGCTATAGACTATGTATAATTAATTGTATTATTAAAATAGAATTGTTAAGCTAGCATTATTTTCAGTTTTTTTTTTACATCTCTTGAAATCATATTGTACTATATATTTACAGGTTTGAAATTTTGTTTAGTAATAACAATTCAGTTAAACCGGTTTAAATCGATTAGATAATGTCTATCGATTTAGATAAATGTATTGCTTCTTTGAATAGTTTAATCAATAAACACGGTTTAAATAAAGTAAATAGAATGTAATTTGCTTAAATAAATGTGTTGTTTCAGCAATTTGTATGGTTTAATCAAATAAAAAGAACATGACATAATTTCAAAGAATGTTGGTTATTTCTATGCATAATGTATGGTTATAAGGGGTGTAAAAAGATAATTACACCACTAATGAAAAATCTGAAGATATTATAATTTTCAGTGACAGTGTGTGTGGTATTTTACATGAAATCAAGATTATTTTTCTAGTATACTTCTTTAGTGGTACCATACTAGAAAAATTATAAAATATCTTTTGGTACCATACTAGAAAAATTATAAAATATATTGTGTATATCAAAACTCAATATGTAGAATTTCATAACAAGACAATGTTAGATTAACATATAAATATTTTGGTTACTATGATAACCACTCATAAAATATATTGACTCAGACAACATTTAATTAGATAATACTCCTCCGTTCGTTTCATATTAGTTGTCGTTCTAGGTTTATGCACACAAATTAAGGAAATATTTAATTTTACATATTTTCAAAATAAAAACACTATTGCCAATACACTTAACCATATATCAACCAATAGAAAAATAGAATAGAGAATATTACCAATAAATTTTGCATTGAAAACCGAAAACGACACTTATTTTAAAACAAAAAATTTACTCTAGATCATCATTACGCTGATCGAAGTTGATAATTGAATATTTACTATAGGTCTTTTCCTATTGCCATAGAGTGATTATAAATTTCATATTTTAGCGTCCAACTATAAATTTTTAAAAACATATATATACAAAGTGAAAATCGACAAGATTGTAAATGAGTGTGGGTAACCAACCAAACTTAAGCCGTATAGGTAAAGTGAAATATGGTAATGTCATCTTGGTTCATGAGCCCATATACGTGTATTGTTATATTTAAGAACTAAATTTTAATACTATTGATTCTTATTTTCCAACCAAACTTTTCCACCCAATTCTACACTCAGACCATTACTCTATATCAATATATGTAATTTGCAAAGTAAGAAGGTGAAAACAAATAAAAAGCAATGGTCATTTATATGTCTATCCACATTTTGATTTTTTTTCTTCCAAAAGATATTTTTACTCAATGATAAATTGAAAAGAATCCAACAATTTTTTTTCAAAAAAAATAATCCAACACTTTTATCTTATATGATGACATGACATCTAATTATTCTGATACATATTCTTGAATCTGCTCCAAGCTAACTGACCTAATTATGACATCATGTAATAGATTAGCAGATAATAAAATGAACAACCCATATGCTTTTAATAATTGCTTCCTAACTACATAATACTATTATTATTTTTGTTAATGTTATAAATATCTTTAAAGAACAATGAGAGCAAACAATTGTGTTTTTTACATATCTTAAAATCTTATTCGATAAATGTTTACTTCTATAACTTTTTACTTTCATGTTTACATACCCACAAATAATAAAGAAAGGTAAACAACTCTTACCAATATATAGAAGCGCTTTGTTCTGAAAAAAAAGACACAGAAGCTAAGTTAAATACATCATATGATGTATTGACATATCCTCCTAGAGTGGTTGAAAAACAAAACAAATCATGATCCAAACTAGAAAATTTTCAATCAAACTGAATTTGACTATCACCAAAACTGCATAAATTTAATATAAACCAAACCTTAGATACATGTATATAATATGTAGAGTAGACAATAGTGGATGGTGGTAGTGGAACCACTCAATGCGATTTCACCTTCCCTGTGTTTTCTCCCACAGAAAAACAAAATACAATAATTAACAAATCGTGTCAAACCAAATGTCTTATTTACCGCAATACCATATTTGATAAAACTCCTTAACTCGAGAATATCTATTCTCTCATCCGAACCATTTCTTACGTTTTCGCTCACTAAAATCATAACCAAAGAGTTTTGTATTTTTTGTTTGGTCAGAAGGAAGATGGAGTCTGGTAATAGTAGTAGCATGCAATCTTCAAGCGGAGGAGGAGGAGGAGGAGGAGGAGGAGAAGAATACGATTCACGCGCCGCCGAGCAATCCATATCAGCCTTCTTCGACCACCAGAACCACCACGTGGCATCTTTACCTCCGCCGCAACAAAACCACCTCAACCTTCTCCACTTCGACCACAACAGCAACAACTCTCCAATACCTCAAAATTATTTCAATAACAACAACAACAACAATACCTTCTTACCCGGAAACCCACAACCCGACCCGATTTCTCAACCGGGCCACCGAACCTTCTCCGCTACGTTATCAATCCCTCCTAACAACATAGGAGTAATCAAGAAAACCAAGAAAAGATCTCGAGCATCAAGGCGAGCACCTACGACGGTTCTAACGACGGACACTTCGAATTTCCGAGCCATGGTTCAAGAGTTCACAGGGATCCCATCTCCGCCGCTATTCAACAACAACTCCGTCGTGAACACCACACGCCTCAACACTTTCCTCGGCTTGTCTTCTTCATCGCCAAACTCTTACAACAACATCTTGTTACGACCTTTCGCTCAAAAACTCCTCCCAACGTCGTCTCCTCTCCTGTCCGGATCACAGATTCAGCAATATCAAAACCCTAACAACAGTTTTGAGAATTTGAATCTACAGTCTCTTCTTCAAGCTCAGGTTTCAAACCCTAGAAGTAGCAATGATCACGATCAGTTTGGTCTTGGTATGTTGCAGAGTCAATCTATTACTCCTCTAACGGCGACCACAGTGGCTAACGGGAATATAACCACGGGTGAAAATGGAGGTTACGGTGCTTCCGATCATGATCAGAATAATGACAGTACTTGGTTATGTTCTTCTTCCGACCAAAGAACATAGAAGTGTGTGTATGTGTATACATTGTCCGAATTCAAAGCTAATCTCTTGACATATGCTTATTCAACAAATTAAACATAGCACGTATAGGATGATAAATTTATGATTTATATTTTCCGTATTATACACACTTTTAGAATTACCCTATTTATAATTGTAGGGTAATTCAAAATTAATTAATCCATGCTTGTTATTTGTTTTATCTTAGTTTTCCCTAGTACATGTTGGTAAGTATTTGTTAGTGGTTGGATTTCATTTAAATCCTATTATCTTTCTTATAATACATAGCTCCTTAATCATGTAGCCGTGGCTTTTGGATCCGTGCAATTGATATTCCTTCTTAATATTTCTTCTATTGTATTATTAGAGTGAATGATGGCGAAATTTGTGGAATCTTCGACGGCTGCTGGATTCTGGAATATATAATTATATAAGTAGTGCATAGCTTTCTATAGTCGTGGTGATTTGAAATTTGATAAATACTGTTCTCCCATGTGCTTTAGTCTTTCTTTGGTGTCTTCTTTTGCATCATTAACATTTAATCTAAGAGTCAAGTTCCAATTATGATATGTAATTCCGTTTGATATTTGTTTCCACAGAACTTTGCTCTCAGTTTTACCATACCAATAGATTTGAATTTTGAAAGATTCCAAGTAGAAGAAATTGAATGCATAAGAGCATCAATATCCCAAAGACCCTTTTAGAGTCTCTTAATCTTTTTTTAATACTTTTAAATAGTAAATGTGAGGTTAAGAGACATTGTTAAGAGACTCAAACATTTATGTTCTCCAATGCAAGTTTCTTATTTAGAGATTCTTAAAAAAAAAAAAACATTGTGTACTGATGAATCATATTTGCCTGATTCCATGCAGAATTGTTAAAGACGTCAGCTTTAAGGAACTTGTGGCAGTAATCAAGCTCATTCCCCCATCCACCTAATGCTTGTAGTGCCCACTGCAGATTATTTCCCAACATAAAGCAAAGAAGATAACAAACATAGTGAGTGCTTTAAACAAGTTCTTGAGATCACCAACTGGCCTATGTGACTAAGCATAATAATGTAGATTGATTCCCAACAATAAGCAAAAGGATGATACTATACATCAATTGAGTGAGTTAAACAAAACTTTGAGATGACAAACCTGCCTATGTGACCAAGCATGATAATACTATACATCAATTGAGTGAGTTAAACAAAACAAAGGTTAACTTTGTTAAAGCATAAGATATGTTAACACTATGGACTTTACAATGTGTAAAGAGCAAACTTTCAACGCAAATCTACGGAACATGAACTAATGGACACATGTTTCGAATTCTAATGATTTCCCACAAAAGAAAAAACTATTGATGAGTCAAGTTCACAATATAAACAAACACTAGTCAAAGAAGTTTTAGTGAACCAAAGTACCAAAGAGACAAAAAGGTTTTGATTCAGGCTTTTGTTCTGCTACTTTTGAAGAAGAAGAAGGTTTTGAACCTGGGATAGGACCTTTAATTGCGAAATATTTCTTCTTCTCCTCGTCGAAATAAAACTCAGGAAGCTCTGAAATCAATTTTTTTTAAAAAACCACATCAATCTCAGGAACGTAAACGAATCTAGAAGAATTATTGAGGAGGAAGAAGATTCAGACCTGGTCTCATGTTGTCGTCTAGGCACCACCTCTGTTCTCTTTGTGGCTGCAAAAACAGAGTATTGGAGAGAAGTGCAGGGATGGAAGAACATGACAAAGACCTGTGCGCAACACATTTTCATGATCACTTGGTACCATCACCAATCACAATCTTGCAATTTTAGCCTGAAACAAGAACGAAACAGAATCAATCACACACATACATGTATTGTAATAGTGGGACAAAGAAGAAGAAGAAGAGAGGATACTCGATCAAAAGCAGAAGCAGTTGACTCAACAACATCATCATCATCTTCGATAGCATCAACATCGATTGTCATATTTAAAAAACCCACAAGAAATTAAAAAAAAAAGCAACGAAACAGAATCAATTGACAAATAAGTGATTGTTTTGACTCTTAATTTATCAGCAACAGACTGTGTCCTGATAAGTGATTGCTTTGATTCGGATGTAATCAGAGGATGAGAAGAAGCCATAGGAGGATTGGGGAAGCGAGATGGGTCGAAGAGGAGAGTGGAAGAAGCAAGCTTGGGAAGAATTCATGGAGAGGATGAGGGATAACGCGGCGCAGAGCCAAGGAGAGATCGTCGAAGAGAGATCATAAAGAGAGAGAGGCGGAGTTGATTTCAGAAGAGAGAGAAAGAGACGTGAATGTCCAACACGTGTATCATAAGAGACGTATCTTCTGGACCCTAATTAAGAGACGTTCCTTCTTTAATTACATAATTTTCTTTTTTTTTTAATCCTAAAAACATTAAAAACCCACCATAAGAAACGGCGTTAATGATGCTCTAAGGGAGTATATATGCTGATAATCATCAATATACAGTGATCGTTAAAATGCGATGTTAATATGCGACACGTCCATAAAGTTCTTAGTATTTTTTTCTTCCATCTCTCTAATTAAACCTTTTCTCATTAAATTAATCTTCAGATTACTGGGCTTAATAACTTTCAACTCTCTAGTCTTTAGTAACACTTGAGAGATGTTACTTGTTGTTAGATGTTTGTTTTTAACAATGTCATTAGCTACTGTATATAACTCTTTAAAACAAACAAACTCTTCTTTTTCACCATAAAAATTGATGGTCGTAAAACAAATCATGAGATTTGATGAGAATATATTTTACTTGTTTATGTGTACAAAAGTTCAAACGATTTTGATTCTGTGTCCATGGACCAGTGAACTAAGTTACCAATGTGCGCGACATAACCTAGATACATCACTTACATTATAGTACATATAAAATGACCACAAACTGTGTATCTCTATCTAAAAGGAATATATGATGATGATTATTAATATTGTGGTGGTGGTTATGGTGGGACCATGATACTCAGCTATTGTCGCACTAATAGATGTTCTACATCTTCATATGAACGGATCATGCCAATATATACTCGGTGTGATATTTCAGCGATAAGCCATTGGTGTGGCCATCATGTTACTATCCAGCTGATTGGATTCAGGTTCTCTATATTTCGTGGGCCGATTGACCCCTGAAGTTAAAGAGCTGGTTCAGAGGAAAGTGAATAATCTAGGGTTAATATATAATAGAGATAGCTTAAGTTGGTTTTGAAGTAGAAGTTTGTAAACTAAGTCAACGATTTGATAGTAACTGCAAATCTTAAGCTCATATTATATATCGCTAAAGCGCATTATATAAAAGATGCAAAATACACTTGTTCTTGTATAGTACAGTATATGTTATTACAGTTCGACAATATGAAAAGTGTTAATAGGAATATAAGTGGTATAGACTTTTAGAAGTCTTACATCTTGAAAATATCGGTGGCTTAATTCTCAAAATGCAGATGAGGCAGCTGGGAGTTAGTGAATGGATTTGGTTTTGTTTCTGATACTTTGTCTTAGCTTTAAATATTTTTAGCTTCCAATAATGTATATTCCTTTTACTGGTCCGTTTGGTCTAAATATAATCATGTCAAAGGATATGACTAAACACACAACAATAGAAAATGATATCGCAATTTAATTGGTTTAGGGGTCTAATCACTCGATAGTTTAATTATGGGGAATGTTCAATAGTTCGCTAAATTTTTGTTAGTCGAAATAACAAAATATACTCATAGTATTAGGGCAACACCATCGGTAAGAATCCACATGAGCCTCTCAAAAACAGCAAAATATTACTTTTTAATAAAAGTTAATTACCATTTAATCAAAAACAAAAAACTTAATTACCTAGCTAAATTTAGTTTTCTTTTCAAAAATTCAACCAATACAAAAGTGACATTTGGACATTAAGTTTTTTTTCTCAAAATCTCTCAACTTTATTACATGGCAGGTGGGTCCTACAATCATATCCACTTTGTTGTTTTGCCAGTTGCATTCTCGGAAGAATCAAGACCAAACGCTTGCACTTCCCACAGATAAGGAAGAAGAGAAGGAAGAAAGCTCGACGAATCCAACAATGGCGATTTCGACCTTAACACTCACATCATCTATCTATACACGTTCCTTTAGACCCACCATCTCTTCTTCTCCATTCTCTTGTCTCTGTTCTTCTTCTTCCACCGATTGCCAGCAGAAACAGAGGAGCTTCACCGCCGCGAAGAAGAACGTTTTCGGAGTGGGTTTAGGCCTTTTAGCCGCCACGATTCTTTCTCTGACGCCTCTGGACGCAGACGCCACGAGGATAGAGTACTACGCCACTGTTGGAGACCCTCTCTGCGAATACAGCTACGCAAAATCAGGGCTTGGATTCTGCGATATCGCTGTTGGGTACGGTGACAAAGCACCTCGTGGCGTACTCGTCAATGTAATACATCCATATCACTTTCCATGGTTTTTACGACACATTATGCATTGCAAAAGTTTTGGTTCAAAGTTTGAGAGTTTGGTGTTGGGGCAGGTCCATTACACGGCGAGGTTTGCAGATGGAACGTTGTTTGATAGTACCTATAAGCGTGCAAGACCACTTACTATGCGGATTGGTGTCGGCAAGGTATAACCTAACCCCAATGTATTTCTTAGTTACATTACATTCCTGTTCAAAGTTTATAGGAGTTCTAAGCTAATATGCTGAGAAAGATAAGTGATGTTAGTTTCTTGGTGCTTACTCTATGTGGTTATTAGGTTATTAGGGGTCTAGACCAGGGGATTCTTGGAGGTGAAGGAGTACCTCCCATGCGAGTAGGCAAGTAGTATTCTAATTTTCTTACGTTCGGAGTATGTATATCTTTTATTATGCTGAAACCAATGTTTTATTTACAGGGGGAAAGCGTAAGCTTCAGATTCCACCTAAGTTAGCTTATGGACCAGAGCCTGCAGGATGCTTTTCCGGTACTTCCTAAACCATTCTTTGTATATTTATGCACTATATATGCTCATAGCAATGATATATATTTGCTCTATGCAGGTGACTGTAACATACCTGGCAATGCAACTTTGCTCTATGATATCAATTTTGTTGAGATCTACCCTGGAAGTAACACAAGATGAAGCCTTGCCAGCTCTAATTTCGTTCTGTAAAGGAAGAAAAAAAAAACTCTATGTATATCACCAGATTATATAGATATTATCATATGTAAACATTGACCGTTTCCAACTAAAACCCAATGAGTAGCTTGCTCTTAAAGAGCAAGACATAACTCATATGCGTAATTATGGTTGAGTTATGACCTCGGTAAATCATGTAAGGTGGAGAAGCGCGTGTTAGGTTAGATTCAGTCTTGGTCATTTGATGCAGACTGTGTCACAATGATGTAAAGAGTCTAGTATAAAGTTGCGATGTGATTGTTCATCGGCGTCATGTCTCTGTTTTTGGTCCCCCCACAACTACTAATGAATCTTGAGGCAAAACAGAAGTGTAAAACTTTGGTTCTTGGTATGGACAAAACAACAGATATAATGCAGGAGCTGGTTTAGGCTTCCATTTACAGAGTAATGAAGATGTTCTTAAAAGCTGGTGTTACTTTGTATACATCTGCGGACCAAGAATCATATCGGTATGTTTAGAAACATATAAGCAGTTTATGTTGTGTAGTGAAGTATTATTATTTTTTTCTTCTTTCTCTCAAAGTATTACTACCCACTTTTGGGATTTTTTTTTCTCTTTTAACTATATATAAAAAGAGAGTTGGTGAAAAGAGTTGGAGTTTTGATTTCTCAAAAAACTAGCGAAAAAGCACGAACAACACCTAAAGCAAAAGTAATCCATGATCGGATGATTCAGATGATCTGAGAGATAGTTTGGTAACGTAATTTTTTTTGAAATTAATTCCATTTCTTTATGTAATGTGCCAATGATCACTTATAACATCCAACTGATTATGGCCATATAATAGACCTTTATTAAAATTAATTAACATTCACTTGTAACGCCAACAAAAAGCACATGCAAAAGAAGACAAAATCCTGAACCAAAAAAACACCAAAATCTATATAACCCATATTTATACATAAACATATAAACCCCTTTTATTAGTGATTTAGTAATTACATAATAGAGCAAGCATTAGGATTATCATCACTAAACATAGAAGTGTAAGAAGGGTCATCGTTGTAAACGGCCATCGTCCCCGTGGTGACGTATGGGTCGACTTTTCTAACGTAACCAGGTGGCGCCTTCTTGTCGTAAGCCTGAGCTATGTAAGGCTGAGCCACCAAGTTGTACGGAACGTAAGGCCATATCTCAGCCTTCTTCCCCGTCGATTTTGCCTTCTTCAGCACCTTGCTCGCTTCCGCGTAACCACTCACCGTCACCTTTTGCTGCTTCTTGTTTATCTCCACCGACTTAACTCCTGAGAAGACATACAAAAAGATTTTAAATATGTTAACATTAACCGGAAGTATATATATATCTTTGTGTATTCACGTACATGTATATGTTTTAGATAGAGTTTGAACAAAACGAGTTAAGTATGAGAGGCAAAACAGGACGTGAACGAAAATGAACTGAATACACATTTTCATATGGGATGGAACGAGAATTTTGATGACCAAATGTTAATTTAGATTATAAGAGTAGCTAGTTTACCTTTTAGAGAAGATAGAGAGTTTTTGACCTTGAGGACACAACCATCACAATCCATTCTAACTTTGAGCTCCACTGTCTGAAACTGATTCTTCTTCTTCCTCTTGCCATAGCTATGGCTTCCTCCACTTCCTATTAGCTCAGATATATACTCTAATGTTCCTCCAACTCCCATCTTCTTGTTCTGATTTTTGGCTTGTTTTTTATATTTGCAAGAAATTAGTAGATGAAGAAAACTACTAATGGGTTATTCTCTTCCTCTGTGTCTCTCAAATATGTGTTGTGTTTGTATGGATATTTGTGTTTGGCAATGAGTTGCTAGCTAGGTTGTCTCGGCTTATATCAACCAACCGGTACAGATCTGAGTTGAACGAAAATAAATGGCTTAAATTCAAACTGTTTGTAACATAACTGTTAAAAAATATATATACGAAGGTAAAATCTGTAGGGTGTTGATGTGAATAATGGAATAATAATAACACAACTTTTAAAATGTTATTTTATTTAGAGTTTTGTTATTCATAGGAAGGCAGGAAGAAGGTGAGCGCCATGCATATGTTAACGAATACATACTAATTTATCTAAACAATAATAGTCGGTTCACTATTAAATTAAAATGGGATCAATGATAAAAAATTAAAATTTAGAAAAACTAAAGGTGATAGCGCGAAACATCGAGGCATGCTTCGAGACAGCTTCACACGTACGGGGAGGAGATCTTGAGCGTTCGATATATTGACGTAACATACATCCGACGGCGCTGATTTAAACCCGCGTGTTAGTTTGTCTCCTGATTGGATGAGCTGTTTCGTATTTAAGGTTCGCTGGTGGTGTATTTAGTTTTTCTTTACACTGTTCTAACGTATTGATAATTGTAGATCACAATTCAATAATAGATACATTATAGTTACACATACAATTATCTGTTAATGATGCTGAGGGAATATTTCAGCTTCTCAAATTCAATTTTTGTATATTACGTAATCGTCGAACGATCTGTCATTTCCTCCGTAAATATAAATACGTACATGTGTACTTTTCTCAGTAAAATAAAACGCATAGAATTGGCATATTATATGGAAGTGAGTACACACAAATAATTAGCGGTATGTTAGCTGACAAAATTGTATAATGTTTTGAAGTTGTCGAGCAAACCTACAACGGTCGGTACGTTTAATAGTTACTAGATACCATACTTTAAGCATCTCTTAACTATAAGGAACCGACTGAGAAGAAGTTTCCTGCAACAGATATAATTTTATTTATTTAAATCCATGTCAAATTATGTGGTTTTGTTGTTAGCAACCAGAGTCCAAACCTGACCATAAAAAAAGTGTAGAACTTTGTAATGCGGACAGGACAAGGTTTCAATTATGTATGTCCATAAATGGATTAAAAAAGGATACATGCATGACCTTTGTGGTCGTTTGGTTTAGTGTGTTATCTTTCTTAGATTCTTAATTTGGAAGACAACAATAATGCAAAAGGGAACTCACCGAAAGTGAATGCCGTGTCAACTTTAAAATTCATCAACAATCTTTTAATCTGTGAACTTAAGCTAATACTTCCCCACAACAAAAACCAGACATTCGTTTCTTACCAATGCAAGCTTTGTGAACTGAATGACTTTGGCGAGCCTCTTCAGAGCGCCCATAAAATGACATACACAGCGCCTTTATCTACGGAAATTAGAAGAAAAGAAAGAGACACGTTTAAACATTCAGGACTTTTCTTTAGTTACAAAGAGATTGGTAACAAAAGTTTCCTCGTCTGACGAATCGAAAGTGTTACGACGGACGGAGAAGAAAAGCCTTTCCGGTGGGTAAATAACTAAATATATCCTCTCCTCAGGTATTACAAAAAAAAAAAAAAAAAATCCTCTCCTCTGGAAAGGCGTCGTATGGTAAGCACTTCACTTAATAAGCAAGGGTAATTTTGTCATTCTCCGGGAAATTGTGATTATTTATCATACAACCCCCTTCACTTTAGGTCCTCGAGTTATTTTCCCATTATCAAATCAAACACCCGACGAATACGAACCCTAGAATCCCATTCCATTCCATTCGCCTTCTCTTTCAATTTCCCCAAATTGTGTTCTTATCAAAAAGATCAATGAGGGGCTAGGAATATCCCAATGTACGCCTTATCTCTTCCTCTCCTTTTGAATTAAACTTCTCCCTTTCATTTCTTCAGGTTTGTCATTCTTTTCTCTGCGTTTGAGCTAACAAATTTAACTATTTTCATCTGAGCTGTGCAAATTTGTAATCTTTCGTGATGGGTTTTGATCATTGTCTAATTATCCTTCTTCTTAGGGATTTACAATTTTCCCGATCAACAACAATTCACTGTAAGTCATATCAAAAGGTTATCCCTTTGTATGATTATTTTTCTGAAATTAATTATTTGTTTCGTTGCATTGCTATTTGTCTGCTTTGTTTTTGTTGGCTTATTTGGATTTAGAGAGGATTATATAGATTTTCTATAGATTTTATATTAACTAATGAACTTTTTTACTCATAGAGGAAGATGTCGTCATCACCTTTTCCAATCCTGGGCAACCGACCAATTGATAAGTGGAAGGTCACTGAGTTGAAGGAAGAGCTTAAAAGACGGAGACTAACTACACAAGGCTTGAAGGTGGATTTGGTTAGGCGTCTTGATGAAGCCCTTCGTGTTGAGCAGGAAGAGTCTGAAAGGCTTAATGCTACTGTTCTTGCCGCTGCTGTGGCAGCCAATCAGCTGCCTCAAGTTACTCATGTACCTGGAGTCAACGTTGCACCACATCCAATGCAAACCACTCCAGAACCAACTGAGGTTAAGACAACAACTGAAGCATCAGCTGCGATTGAGACAACACCACCCCCAGTCTTTTCTAAACCAGAGGTTAACGGTAGTGACCTTGATGATGTTAGAGACGTAGCTGGTCTTGATGGTTCATTGAATCAGCAAGAACCTCAGGAAGTAGATGTGAAAGATGGAGTGGAGTCTGGTGTGACTGCAACTGGTGCAGTAGTTGCCCAAGAGGCATCTAATGAGCAGATTGTTGAGAAATCTGATGTAGAGATGGAGAATAAGGAAACGTTTAGCGGGTTTGATTCTAAGGCCCTACCTACAGAGGCAGTGGTTGAAAACTCTGCTACGCACAACCAGGTATCCGAGGTCATCCCCGGTACAGGGTTTGAGGTAAAATCTGATTGTATTTCTACTGATTGTGTGTCAAATAATGAAAAAATAGAACTAAAGGGTAACGAAATTACTGATAATGTCAAATTAGAACATAGTGTTGTTAATAAGTCCCAAGATACATCAACAGTCTTTGGCGAATCGCATCCAATGGATGTCGAGAAGCCACTTGAGCAGAAGATATATGTTGGAGGTGGAGATGACAGCGATGCTGCTAATGCAGATATGACCAAAGGAAATAATAATAATGTCGATGCAGGCGACTCTGAAAAGTTGAATTTAGATAGAAGTTCTGGTGATGAGTCTATGGATGATGAGCCAGAGACAAAGCAAACTGAATCAGTTACATCTCATGAAGTGGTGGATAAGAGTGAGACAAAAGACTTACTTGCTGAGAAGGCTGATATTATGGATGCTGGGAAAGGGGGAGCCCCTGATAATAAAAGCCATCCACTGGTGGCTTCTGACAAAAGAAAGCTTCCTGTTAACGGTAAGGCTTTCTCCTTTTACATTTTCTTTTATGAATCATTTTGTTTTCTGTGCTTAATATTCTATGTCGGCTTGCGAAGCATATATTGCTAGTGTTTAATAGTTGTTTCATCTTTGTGCTCATGGCTACTTCTTGTATCTGTTGGCTTTTGAAGCATCTGTGTTGGATTCCAAGCTACCTATAATGAAATCTCTTGACTCTTACCTCATTGTAGATCAAGAAGCTGTTGGTAAAAATGAGCCTGCAAAAAGGCAACGGCGGTGGAACTCTGAGAGTATTAAAGTTCCTGAAGCACAGGCCACTAATAACGTGACACCCACTACAACACCGAGGTCAGCTGGTTTGAAGCGTGACTTCACCCGATCTGACTCTTCGGTTAGTGAGGATGGACCTAAGGAACGCGTGGGTATGTAAATCATCACCCACTCCTTTATTTATGTTTCCATCTCTTATTCGTTGTTTTACATTATGTATGCTCAATATTTGTTGGCAGTTCCTCCATCTCAAAAGGAGCCTACCAATTCCCTCAGGATTGATCGTTTCCTTAGGCCATTCACACTGAAAGCTGTTCAAGAGCTTTTGGGTAAAACCGGAAACGTCACTAGTTTCTGGATGGACACCATTAAGACCCATTGCTATGTATCAGTAAGACCCCGGCTTCTTCAATCTTTTTTGGTTTACGAAACTGTTGCTTCCTGTTTTATTCTTCTGATTTCAAGTGTCTATAGAATTTCTCGTAACTGATAGTTGGTGTGATGTGAATGCAGTATGGCTCAGTTAAAGAAGCTGCAGCAACAAGAGAAGCAGTCTATAACCTCCAATGGCCACCTAACGGAGGCCGACTTCTGACAGCTGAATTTGTTGGACCAGAGGAAGTGAAGGCAAAACTAGAAGCTCCTCCTCAGCTTAAGCCTCAGCCAAAGGATCAGGCTCCTTCGCAGCCACCTCCAACTTCTCTGCCACCACCACCGCCTTTGGCCAAAGCACCTCCAGTCAAAGAACGCCATGCCCTTCCTCCTCCTCCTCCTCTAGTTGCCGAGGAACAAGAGCCTCCCATAGTCACTCTCGATGATCTTTTCAAGAAGACAAAAGCAATACCCAGGATATACTACTTGCCCTTGTCAGAGGAACAAGTTGCAGCTAAACTTGCAGCTAATAACAAGTGATCTTGTTGCTTCTTGGTGATCGATCTCATGTCGTTATTTTCGTAGCAGGCTCTTAGGACTTTTAGCTTAGTTGCGGACAAGAGTTGAGGACTTGTTGGTTTGGTATTTCTAGTGGTAGAGCGCAGGAGAAGACTCTTCTTATGTTTTTTACTTTACTTTGGTACCTTTTGATGAACGAACAAAGTTGGTTGTGCTTGGACCTCTCTGCTGTTTATTCCTTTTTTTTCTTTTTTTATGGAGATTTGAACAATTGTTGGTTTAAATTAAGTACTGACAGACCAATATTATCGTTAAGTAAAATTCTTATATGTCATTAGATCATTTAAGTTTAGCATAACTAAATCTTACATACAACAACCTTAAGGGAACACCCAAGTCACTGACAGAGTATAACTTTCTTCCCACGGAAACTTATAAACACGACCAAGATAATGTTTTAGACACATCCCACATACATACATGTTACATACATATACAAAAGGACAATTACATATGTCTGAACCAGTCCTCAGAGAATTTCCTTCCTTACCTTAGAGGTTTTACTCTTGCGATTTGATGCTTGTTCATTATAAGAAGTCGAGCGAGAAGGGTAGACTTTGTTAGAATTTCTATCGGCGGTGGCTAAAGAGGTCTCAACGACGGCGACACTTTGATCTTTTTCTTCTCTCTTTGTAATCTTCTCTTTGAGCTGCTTCTGCATAAGATGTACGGGTGCGTAACTTGCTCCGATGGACGACATCCTTTGTTTTTATGTTTTATCAACTAAATAAATGTTGTAACTTGTAAGATTGCTATTAGTTGAGAGTTTCCAAGTGATGTTGAGTTCGTTGAAGAGTGCCTAATTTATAGAGGTTTTCTATAACTTCATTATCCCTTATTATATATATTTTTGTTTCTCTTTTAGTTTTTGTATATAATACTTTTTTAGCTGTTGGGTCTATAGTTTTCATGATGGTGCATGTAACAGTTTCATAAAGTATATATCGAACTTACCTCCATTAGATCGATGACCTGACCTCCAAATTTGGTTTGGCACCACAAGTTGATTTCCTATTTTATTTTCAAAATTTCCTTCTCACCTCTTTAATTTCAAGCCCCCAAAACAGATACATGTTCTTTTTAATAATGATAAAAGCGTTTTTTTGCTGGTGAATAAAGTAGTACATTACAACAAAACAAAATTATTGTAGATCATTTACAGAACGTAAGATGGTTAGTATACTAATTGGTTGGGCTATAATTTACTGTGAAAAAGTTAAATATATAACACAAAAAAAAACAATCTCAAGACTAGTTATGCCACATCAGAATCAGTAGCCATATCTAGTGCTTGTATGTATTAATTGAGGTAATTAGTGTTTGATTTACTCTACGTAGATAACCTTAAGACTTGAGCGCTGCAGAGTAAACAAAGAAAAAAACCTACCAGTCAATGATAACGTATTTTATTCGTGAGTGAGACTATGCATCAACTTTTTGCAAATTATTATACTCACTTGATGTTTTAAACCATTGTGATTAAAATGGTTTAAACTATGGCAAGTGGACTCCAAAAAATAAAATATACTTTTACTAACTACTAATCATTCATTAAAAATAATTAATTAGAAGGGAGGTTTCATCTAATATGTGGTTTTCGCTTTAAGGACGGCTCTTACATCAATGGCGTAAGACCATCATTAACCCTAAGAACCCCAATTGGGGTTCTTAGGTTTTTTTTTTCTGTTTAAAAAAAAAAAAAAAAAAAAAAAAGTTAACCAATCGTGGGTTGCCACGTGTCCGTGGGACCCGTGAACAGTGCAAGAAACTCTTAAGAACCGGTTCTTATTTAAGAGTTTTAAGAACCGGTTCTTACACTATTCATGGGACCCATCCCCCTAAGAACCCCTCTAAGAACCCCCTTTAATCATGCTCTAAGTTAAAGTTATGGTCCATAATATTCAACTTCGCCATATTTTAATATCATAATATGAATAATCCTTTTCATGGTTCCTGTATCTGAATAATTCATGGACCAGAACTAATATAAATTAGTATGTACTATAACTTTTTGATATCAGTTCAACTATACTAAGGATCGTGGTATCCTTTATAAATCTCATGTGTTTAGAAATTGTTAGAAGAAAATATAACAGTTTTTTTTTCTTAACTTTTACGCAAGTAAAATTTCACATAAAAAAATACTCGTAATAAACTGGACTCCGACTCCGACTAGCTGGCCACTAATCATTAATTCCCACCTATGTTTTGACTTGTCAGATTATTTACTCATTAATAAATCATATGCTTTAACAGTTTGACTCATAGATTATTTATAAAATAGTGAAGCACCAGCGTAAACTTACATACAGCGTTACTTTTATATTTGCAGAAAAGACCTTGTAACCTTGACATACAACGAAGTTATTTATAAATAGTGAAGCATCAGCGGGAACTTACATACAAAGTTACTTCTATATGATTACCAAAAAAAAAAGTTACTTCTATATTTACAGAAAAGACTTTGTAACCTTTACATACAAGTAGTAGTATACAACGTTACTTAATACTTAGCCACGAAAAAATATTATTGATCGATAGTATGTGTATGATGTGTACACATATATATATGGACACAGCATGGTGATGGACTGATGGTGATGATAATATATTAAAATACTCCATGCTAGTACTGATTAAGGGGGGTGCTAGTTAAGTTTATTTACGAGAAATTAATATATTTAGCACCAACTGTTTGCAGTTAGCACAGGCTATATTGTAAAGAAAAAATAAAGTTGAGATGCTTTAAGGAAGGGCACACCCACCTTTACAACACCAGCTTATTTTTTTGGGTTTTCATAATTCATTCTACATTTGGAATTATGTTATTGATCACTGCACTTTCGACTCAGTTTCTATTTTAATTAAGGCTAATCAATTAGTTTTATACATAAACAAGTCAGACGTGTATTAGTGGACCGACTTTAGTTATTGGTTCATAATTTCATATGGGTTGTCAAATTTATGTATGTTTTGGTAGTGGACAATACTTGCCACTCCACTCTTGAAATCATCAGAACTAATAAATTCACCCATTAATATGTAATAGCAAAGTTGTTATTGTTTGCTATGCTTGGAATTAAGAATCTAAAGTATAGGTGAGTTCTATGATTGAGTTAATCTACTGTCTCATCATAATTCATCATGAGCGGTTTATGATGAGTTAGTCCGTAGCCATGATAAAAACTAATACTATTATAAATATTCGTTTTATATATTCGTGTTTGTTTTTCCTTCGGTAACTTAATTATCTCCTTAACACGATGATATGTATTTTTTTTAAAAAATGTAAAATGAGACTTTTAGCAACCAATAGTTAAGCATACGGTTCAAAGTCGTGTTGTCAATTTCAAAACATTTTATAGTTCTCTATATATTGCGTCTAGATTTTGACTAAATAAACATTTAGTAATTAGTTTAGAGCCAATAAGAAGAAATTAACAGACAGGGCTCGAACCGGGGACCTCTAGTGTGTGAGACTAGCGTGATAACCGACTACACCACCCAGACCTTGATGTTAATGCATTTTCACAAATAAAGTTTATATCTAGGAATACGAGAGACTGCTTCTAGTTCGTAAGTCAAAGACTTTGTCCAGTAGCACCGCATATATAACATTTGTGAATTGAAAAATCTCAGGACCAGCCTTGGATAAAGGGCGTGTTGACTCTGGTGCACACGGCATCCTCGAACGTGTCGCCTTCTTCCATCGCATTCTTTCTCTCCTCTTCTTTTTTGAGACGTGAGAAACAATGTTATAATGGAAAAACAATGTTTATGATGGAAAAACTTAAGTATACAAAGAATGGCTAAAAATGCTTGGATACTTATTTTATTTAATTTTCAAAATCACATGAAGAGAGTGTTATTACAAAAGGAATAAGGGAGAGTGAGAGACTTGGATCGGATCATTAAAAGAACAATGAAACATTAAAACAGAACCATAAGGTTAAAACTCTCATCCGCTTTCTTTCGTCCTTCTTCACAACCTAGAGATTGAATAGTCCAATGCATCTACCAAGAAATCTGTAGATACAAAAGAACATTTAGTTATGTTGTACATCTCGTTTTGAAAAAAAAGGAAGACGCAAAGTTATGATGAACTACCTGCATCGTCTTTGGTGAAACACATTGGTGGCTTTATCCTGAAAACATTCCCATGAAGTCCTCCTTTTCCAACGAGAATGCCCAATTCTTCATAAAGAGAACAAAAGAGCAATGATTTTCGTTAGCTTACTATTGATGCTTTAGTAAATTACAATCGATTCATTGGCTTTTAATGTTTGTTTACCTCTAAGTTTCTCAAACAAGACAGCTGTTTCAGCCTTGGCTGGTGTCTTCTCCTTCCTGTCAGACACAAGCTCTATCCCAACCATTAATCCTCTTCCTCTCACATCTCCAATGACTGAAACCAAACAAAAGGTGGTTCAGTAAATTCACACACAAAAAAAAAACAGAGCAAGGATCTGATTTTTAAAAAATGATAAAAGATTGTTTGTTTACTTACTATCATGTCTTTTCTGCAGATCTTTCAAACGTTGAATAAGGTGGGAACCAACTTCAGCACAGTGTGCTTGGCGTCTCTCCTTATCAATAACCTTTAGAACAGCATGTCCACCAGCTGAACAAACCGGGTTCCCACCAAAAGTGTTGAACTGAATCTTTGTGGCTAAAACGCTCGCAATTTCTGGTGTAGTCACCACAGCTCCTAATGGCAATCCATTCCCAATTCCCTGTGAAACAGAACCAGCACCAAAATTCTTAGCAAGCCAAACCGGTTTGTTGATGTAAATAACAGTACATGTAGTTGATGAATATAGAACATGGAAACTGGTAAAAGACTGGACAAACCTTTGCCATTGTGACAATGTCGGGAACAACATCTTGGGTCTGGAAACCCCAGTAATGACTTCCTGTGCGGCCAAATCCAGTTTGGACTTCATCAGCGATGCATACACCACCAGCTTTGCGTACAATGTCATAAACCGACTTTAAGTAACCAGGAGCCAATTCTACAGCTCCTCCCACCCCCTGAAGTTGAAATGATTATAGCATGGTGAAGATGGTAGACGTAAAACAAAAGATTAGACAAAAAGAAAAAGGAACCTGGATGGTCTCTGCGATAAATCCAGCAACTTTTCCAGAAGTACCATAGTCGATATGGTCTTGGACATCTTTAGCATACATAGAAGCATCAGAACCAAATACTCCACGGTATGGATCTGGATTTACCACGTGATGGATTTCCCCCTGCGTGATGATAACAGACAAACACGCTAGCTATCACAGAGGAGAATTATCTAAGGAACCAATCTGATAATTGGGAGTGAAACAAACCTACCTGTGGTAAAGGGTACTTCCATGTATTGAGAGCAGTAAGTCCAATAGTGTTAGAACTGCCACCATGATAAGCATTTCTCAATGAGATCATCTCAAGGCTACCAGTGTAAAGCCTAGCCATCATCATCGCTAGCTCATTAGCTTCGGAACCAGAGTTTACAAAGTAGACAACCTGCATATCCAAAAAACAAAATCGTGAAAGCAAATAACAGAAAACCTCACACTAATTCTCAAGGTAGGTACCTTAAGGTTTGCAGGCATCTTAGCAGCTAAAGCTTCAGCGAAATCGCCTATAGCATGGTGTAGGTAGATGGTGGTGGCGTGCTGAAGAAGCTTACTCTGTTCATTAATAGCATAGAGAATGTCGGGATGGCAGTGACCGCATGAGACAGTGACTATTCCAGCAAAGGCATCGAGGTATCGCCTACCACTCTCATCAAACAAGTACTGCATCTTCCCTTCTACTATGTTAAGCTGAAACGAAAGAGAGATCATTAACCACATACATGGATCAATCAATCAAGCTAATCGATTTCTGGATTTCTACAGTTAGGTGAAGCAACAAACGATCGAGAGACTCAAAATCTTTAACAAACATTACAGGCTTTTGGTAGAAATGGAAAAGAGAAGGTCCGAGAAACTTCTTCCGTTTCTCGAAAACTTCTTCGGCGGAGGGGCCATTATACGGCCGCGGCTCGTAATCGAACGGGGGAAGCTGCGGCGAAGACGAAGAAGAAGAAGAAGAAGAGGTGGAGCGGAGGAAGGAGATGTAAGGATGGATCCCGGAGGAAGTTCTATGGACGACTCTCTTCACCAATTGCCTCATCATCTTTTTTTTCTTTCTGTACGGATCAGTTAGAGAGAGAGATAATGACAAAAGTAAAGAGTTTAAACCAGTGATTATCACTGATGTTTCGTATTTAGAGAATCACGTTTTTTTTGGAAATGATGACGTGTCAGATATGATTCTCTAAAAGAGAGAGATTCCATGTGAATTATTGAAACATTATTAATTAGGGCAATTCTCTTAAATAACCCTTTTTAAGTTTTTGTAACAAAAATAGCCCTCAAAAAATAAAATGACCAAACTAGACTTTTTTTTTTTTTGAAATTTTGATTTTTTTTTATTTTTTTTTTGAAATTTGAAACCCTAACCCCAAACCCACCCCTTTACTCTAAACCCTAAAGTCCAAATTAGTTAACCCTAGGGGTATAAATGCATATAAATGAATTTTTTAGTTTCTAAAAAAAACATTTTAGTCATTGTTTTCCTTAAAAGCTATATTTGTGACAAACAACCTAAAAGAGGCTATCTAAGAGAATTTCTCTATTAATTATCCTCTGATGACGTGCCACTGACTAGAGCCGGAGTATCCTGATTCCTGGATATATATAATCCTCCAATTTGTTAATTTTATACTTACGGTGATATACAAAAGACGTTTAAGGAGAATTAATCAACAAAAAATGAATCTGGATGGAGATAAACGATGGTATAGTATAAGTCGTCTATTCCTCATGCACTATTGATGGAGATAAACGATGGTGTAAGACTATAACTAATTAAGTCGTCTATTGCATTATTGATGAGATAATATAATTACATTACATTATGTTAGGGATTAGCCCCCGTATCCCGTATGCTTTCCAAATCAAACGCGACATTATTATTAGTTTGTATGGTTAGAAGAAAATGTCTTTTTTTGGTAATTATTAAACATGATTGGTTGATGGACCTTAACCTGTGCTAACCTTCTTCTTCTTACAAATAGTTAAAGTGGTCGATGGATAAACAAAAATATATTATGACCTGATTTTTTTTTTTTTACTATAAGCGTATAAATGATGATGACATAACTACTCAACTCTTCCATACGATTCAAATATAAGCTAATTAAGTTTGCATGCGAGAGTCTCTTATTTGTCATAAAATAACTATTTTTTAATGTTCATGACGTTATACCGTCTTAAGCTAATGTTTATGTGTTGTCTTTTAATTCTCAAAAAAAAAAACAATAAAACAAACAAGAACAACAACCAAAAGTCATATAAAATGAGCATTATATTGGAAGAAAATTGCGGTAGTTAATTAAGACATGTACATACTTCATTTGTTTAATAAAATAAGGTGAAATGTCGAAACGTTAGACGTATACATAACTATCACTCATTCACTTGACAAAGGCAAGACGATAAAGATATGCTACTCGAGCTGTCGTCCATAACAACCAACGCACTTGATTAATTTGTAATCTACCAATTATTCTTAACTCTATCTATAATTTGTCATATACTTATTTGACTAATCACAGATATAAAACAAAAGTTCATGTATCTTTTTCATATACATCACTGGAGATGTTAGGTCACCATCTCACAGAGGAATATTCTCAAGGTAGATATATCCAATCGTATTGTCATTTTTTTCTTGGTAGACCACACAGTTTGATATGACCGGGTTTGTGATGTAGCTATGAAGAAATGAACTTAACTTATATGTAGCTCCCACTAGGGTTGGTCGTTGAATAGAAGTATAGAAGCCTAAAACAATACTCCCTCCGTTCCTAATTATAAGATGTTTAGGTAAAAACACACATATTAAGAAAATTTACTTTTGTTTAGAAAGTATCACTAAAATTATAAAATTAAAAATATTCAACCAATTACAAAATAGATTATTAAATATGATTGGTTACACAGTTTTTAATAAAGTAAAAGTTACCTAGGAAAATGAAAAACATCTTATATATTGAAACATCAAACTTCTTCAAAACATCTTACATTTAGGAACAGAGGGAGTACAAGGTTTATTTATTTTATTCATCAATTAAAGGTTCATGATCATCGCAAGTTCGATGCAATAAATTAACAATGGCACAAAACTAAATAAAATGTCAATATCCAGAGGGGAACCCTCCTTTCCTTGGATCACTAACTGCCACAAGCTTACTCATTCCGCCCAAACTTCCATCGGACTCTTGAACTATGAACTGAGCAATCGTCCCTCCGGCGATTGGCGTTAGAACATGACCTTTCTTTTCCAACACAACTCTTGTCTCTTTAGGAACCTCGAAATGATCATTGAACACTGTCGTCCAATTCTCAAACGAAGCTCTGTTTGGTATCAGCTGCAAAAATAAAAAGTTTTTCAAAAAAAATGTTAAATACAACGGACAAGAACGTTTATTGGATATAAGAAAGAAAAAAAAAAAAGAGAAGCAAGAACCTGGTGGTAGATTCGTGGAGCCAAGACGGAAGAAAGAGGATCCATCTTGAGGAAAAAATGATTCAAGAAAACTTCAGTTGTCCCGGCAATAATGTTTGCTCCTCCGCTCGCACCCACCGCAGCTTTCACTTTACCGTCCTACGTAAACAAGAGCGCATGAAAACCCATTGTTTGGAGCCTAACTAATAGTTTCGTGTAACACAAGTAACAGTTTTTTTTTTCTAAACCTGGAGTACAATGGTGGGTGACATTGAGGACAATGGTCGTTTCCCAGGACGGATGAAGTTAGCAGGTGCTGGTGGCGGGACATTTAAGTTACCGTTGGACTTCATTGGAGTCGAGAAATCATCCATCTCGTTGTTTAGAACGATTCCAGTGCTTGGAGATAGCATCACTGCCCCAAAGTAACCGTTTATTGTACTAGTCATCGAAACTGCGTTCCTCTCGCGATCTATAATCGATAAATGGCTTGTCCCATGATCATCTATTTGATTCCACCTACAGATTAAAGAAAGAAACATTAATAAATCAAGAAACCAACATGTTTGACAGATGAAAAATCTTACATGCCGCCATAATATTTTGGATCAAAGGTTTTATCATCGTTTATCTTTCTCTTCAAATCTTTTGCAAACTCTGGAGACAACATATCCGAAACAACCTTAGTAACATCGACAAAGTCTGGATCACCAAGGTTCATCCTAACCGCGAAAGCGTGTTTCAGAGCTTCGATTAGTCGATGAACACCGAGAGAGCCAGAAACACCTGAAGGAATCCCATATTGAGAAAGAATGTTCAAAACCTGCATCACAAAAAACTCTGTAAAAACCATGTTTTGATAAAATGTGATACAATGTTAGGACTTACAAGCATCATTGCAGCGCCACCTGATGAAGGAGGAGGCATACCGAGTAGTTCGTATCCAAGAATGTTTGCAGACAATGGTTTGCTAGCCTTAACTCTATAACTTTGCAGGTCTTTCAAAGTTATTATCCCTCCAGCTTTAAGAATATCACTAGATAGGTTAACCCCAACCGTGCCATTGTAAAACGCTTTTGGACCATACTCAGCTATTTGCTTGAGTGTAAAAGCCAGTTGTCTGTTGTGGATAATCGTGCCCGGTTTCTTGAGTTCTCCATTTGAAACAAATAGTTCAGAGAGACCTTTGTCTGCCAAGATATCGCTTCTTGTCGCGTTCATCTGCATGTAGAGATACTTTGAAATCCTGAATCCTTCTGCGAGTTTCTCCGCAGGAGTCACTAACTGCTTCCATGGGAGCTTTCCATGTTGTTTCCAAGCTGTGAATAGTCCTGCGACTTCCCCAGGAACGCCTACGGATAAGGCTCCTTTCTTCTTTAGATCAGGATTGCTTCCATACATATCCTACACCAAAAGAAACAACCAAGAAATAGCTATGATTCCAAAACGTCAAACGAAAAATCTAACCTTCTTAATATGTGTGTGTGTGTGTCCAAAACGAGTATGTGAAGAAACGATAAGAAACCAACCTATTGCATTATTCAATGTAACCAAGACTGACTATGATATTCATAAACGTCAAGGCTATCTAAGCGTCTAGAATCGCGTTTCCTGGTATATTTAATCAGAGGAAACGCTACTATTGCCTGCATACATTCTATGATTCAAAGACGCTATTTAAGTTAAAAATAGAGTTCAAACCGCTTATTTAAAAGGAAGAGATCTTAATAAACGCCCATTCAAAACACACTTGTTTATTAGGAGAAAACGTAAAGAAAAAGCGGTTAGGCTGAACATCACATTAAAAGGTTAGGCTGAACATCACATTAAAAAGGCTTATCTAAGAAGAAAATATGTTACAAAACGCTATTTGAGCTCAAAAGCGCGTTCAAAATAACGATTGAAGAAAGCTCAGATCAGAGACGCTATTGCAAAAAAAAAAAAAGACGTGAGTATTACTTAAACGATGTTTACCTGAGTGGCGCGGAGAGGAGCAGTTTCTCTAGAATCATAAGCAATGGCGTTCCCGCCAGCTATCTTAACCAAAGTAAAGGCTCCACCTCCTATACCGCTAGAGGCTGGACTCACAACGCCTAAACACAGAGCAGCGGCCACCGACGCATCAATAGCGTTTCCTCCTTGTCGAAGAACACTCATCCCTATCACTGAACACCGTCCATCGTCAGTTGCAACCGCACCTCGAGACTTGACAATACTTTGTTGCGGTCTTTTCTGAGCCGCAGCGTTTTGCAGAAAGACAACAAGAAGAAAAGCGATCGTCGCTGTTCGAACCAGCGACATTGCTGCGATTGATACAAGAATCAAATCAAACCAGAGATTTCTTTAACGTTGGAATGATGCAAGATTCGTCGTGTAAATATAAATTTCAAAGAATAGTTCAAAGCTGTTCGGAAATTGAAAATAGAGTAGTCAAATATTGAAAAGTTTAAAAGTTAGCCATCACGCGTATATACACAATAGCTCAAACCCCAACAAAGACTTTATTATCTTAATGTGTTGACCAAACAAAACGAAGCTCAAAAAACGAGACTTGTGTTTTGAGCTAAAGCCATTCAATAATTTTTACCATGTCCAAGTTCTGAATTTGCATGTAAAAGAAAAAAAGTTCTGAATTTGCATGTAAAAATCCTGGAAATGAGAAACTATTGGTCCAGTCTGTAACTTCAGACTATATATGAAACGTTGACTAGGTGAGAAAATACGAATGGCTAGACAAAAGTAAACCAGAGTAGCTACTGAAACACTCTTTCACGATATTTTTTTAAAAAAATTGAAACTAGAAAAGAAAAAAAAAAAACACTAACAATAAATCGAAACGTCACCTTCTTAGAAGTTGTCGTCTTTGACAGGCAATAGATAGATTGGGACGATTTTTAAGTCTGTGGCCGAAAGTCTCATTTGAGTTCTCTCTTCTTTATATCCACTTCTCAAAAGTCGCCAAGTCTTTTTAAAAATAAAAATAAAGTTTCTATTTTTTGCCTCTCACGTTTATAAAGTATTTTTTAATGACGTATCTATCTATCTATACTATTATTTGCGAAGTGATTTTTCGCAACGGAGCTCTCACGTTGAAAGTTAGAGTGGTTAATATCGTTTATACCCTTAATGATTTTTTATAAAAAAAATACCTAAAAATAAAAAACGAATTTCAAATTTAATTGATTAAATAATTGATTAAAATTGACAATAACAAGAATTATAAAAAATCTAAAAATATATTTTAAAATTAAACAATAATTTCTATGTATATTGTGTTATTATCTGAAAATATGTTAATTAAAATCTACAAATTCAAAATCAAAAAATACAAAACTAAATATTATTCAAATAAAATTCTTAATTTTACATAATTGAAAATAAATATTACCCTTAATGAATTTTATATATAATTAATTATATAATCAAAAAAAAATTTTATTAATAATTTTATTTTTATAAGATAACTCTTATATATTGTGTTGTTATCTTAAAACATATCTTTCAATTTTAAAATTTAAAAAGATAATTTATAATAATTAAGTGGTTAAAGTTAATGTTAATAAATTTTATATATAATTAAAAACGAATTTTAATTAATAATATTAAAATTTTATTAAGTAAAATAATTCTTATATATATTATAAACTAATAGATATTTATAAAACGATTAAGTCCGCACGTGCGGGCAAAACACCTAGTAAGTCTTTAATTATGGAGAGAATATACCTCCTATTTTATTCAACTATGTAATAAAATAAAGCTGGTCCAACACTCCACATGGCTATACGTGGTGAGGATTTATCAATATAGAAAAAAATATAGTAAATCCAAGTTAGTCATTTGACAAACTTTTACACATAATTTACTCTTTAACGACAACAAAAAAAATTCACTAATCTATACTATTCTTTTTTCTTTTTAAAAATGCGAATTTGTTGGTTGGTCATAAAACCAAGTGCTCGTCTTCATCATACCTGTCCCTTATATTGTGAGTAAAATATTAGAATCATATTACTAGTTATTTTGAGTAACAAACACACTTTCTATTCGTCACCACCACACGCTTATAATTTTTTAGTATAAAATAATTGAATGTGAGGGACTTTAGAGAACAACATCATGGCCTTTTGTGAAAATGTTTTATCTGATAATTATAATATTAGTGGCCTCATAAGGCCTTATTAGATGAGGGGTAGATCAATAGTTTCGTAGTGGCTGCCAAGCATTTATTTAAATTTTCCCTAAAAGCATCAGCAGTGGAGGTTTCTAGTCTGAGAGTCTTTACGAAGAGACAACAAAACAATGAAGCTTTAACTTTTTCGTTACAATTTGCCAAACTGATTGCAAGACTATAGTGAACAGTTCCTTGTTCTCTTAGATCTTCCCATTTTGTATGTTCTTGAACTGAAGAGAATAGAGTGGCTACTGCTATTCTTAACTATAGTCTTCGATTCAGCTCTGAAAGCTTTATCATGTCTTCTACACCACTTAAGTTCTCCAAACACTTTTTCCTGTCTTGGAATCATTGGATATGCGTATATGCAATCATACCCAGTCAATTGCTTTCCACCAGGTCATTAGGTGGCCTGCTCGATCCAGGTAGTCTTGACCCGAAAGCTTCAAGGGCTTCCAAGAAGAATCTCTTGTTAGGTACAATTCCATCTTTCTCCATTTTCTTCATCAGCAACTGCACATTCTCCTTCATATCTGCCTTAGTATACGCCTTATATAGAAGCTTATACGTTGACGAATCAGGATGAACCCGAAAAGCACTTGCGTTATGAAAAAGCTTATCTGCTTCCATGTGAAGACCATTGAGACAGTAAACTTCAAGCATGGCATTGAGTGTTGATGCCTTCAACACCCTCTCCGATTCAACAACCTCCTCGAACATCTCCCTTCCTCTGGAAACACAACCACAGTAACCGTACATGATGATCATGCACTCATACGTGATAAAACTCGGCTTGTAGTTCATATCATTCATCTTCTGGAAAACCCACTCGGCCTTATCTCTCAGGCGAGCTTTCCCATAGTTTATAATCATTGAGTTGAAAGTAGGCAGTGTAGGCTTCTCCTTGGACCGTATCAAACTCTTGAAAGTCTGCTCCATCTTCTCAAACTCTTGCTTCTTACCATAGGAATCAATAAGCAGATTAAAGGTGATGATATCTGGCTTGCACTCGTTGCTCCTCATACGAGTAAGCACAGATTCCATCTCTTTGATCATCCCGTTTTTCCCATACGCATCCATAACACCGTTGAAAGTGTAGACGTCTGGAGAAACTGGACTCATGTCCAAGTCCTTGAACAGAGCGTTAACTTGGTCTACTTTACCAGACTGAGCAAAAGCCCTCAAGAGGATGTTATAAGTCACAACATTGGGTTGACAACGTTCCATGCCTTTCATTTTGTCGAAATATCCACGAACTTTCTCCAAAGCTTTAGCCTTGTCTCGTGTATGAAGATGAGCGGTAATGAGAGCGTTGTAAACAGAAGCATCAGGACGACAACCACTGTTTTTCATCTCGGAGAAGAGCCACATTGCCATTCGGGTTTGGCCCTTCTTCCCCATTACGGATATCAATTTTGAGTACACTCCGTTATCTGCTATATACCACCGCTGCTTCTGCATCCACCTGAACACCTACAGAAGAAGAAACAGCCAATGAATGAGCTGAAAAAAAAAGGTGTAAAGTATGATCCTTTTATAAGACCCAGAAGCTGAAAAAGTTAAAAGTCTAATCCTTTTATAAAACCCAGAAGCTGAAACTCAAAAATAACGCAAACCCATAATCTGACCTCGAGGCATTGGAGCCAGTTGTCGGTCTTGCCAAGCTCTTCAAAGAGCAAGAAACAATGCTCACATCTTACCACCTTCACGTACTTGTCAAGCGTCTTTACAAGTGGCTCTCTGTCACTGATCCTCGACATTAGATTCCGTACGAGCACTCTATTCTCTCTCTCCGCGCTCTCTCTCTCTGCCAGTTTCCTCTTCGAAGAAATCGCACCGCACGTTATCCTCGTGGCGCTGGGTTTCGGTGAAAAGCGAAGCCATTTGTGGTGGTTGGGCTCTTGGGAAAACGAAGAGATGAAATCGGAGAATCTCAGCGACGAAGGAGATGTCAGCAAGTAGTCTATCGCCATTTTCTGGAAGAGTGAGAGGACAAACGTAGTAGGATAAGGTTTATACAGATTCCAAAAATATAAGGGCCTATTCAGAAAAGCCAGAGAACAATAGGGAAGGTTTTGTAAATAGAGCAAAAAAGATAAGGATCTAAGTTTCGGGAGTTTTGAACCCGACGTGAATCGAACACGCAACCTTCTGATCTGGAGTCAGACGCGCTACCATTGCGCCACGGATCCTGATGCTTTTAGTTCATTATATATCATTGACAACTATTCAATCTATACCCAAAGGCCAAAGCTCTAGAAAGTGAAAAAATGACAAACTAAAAGTGTCTTCAAAAAAATTGTGTCTGTTTTTGCTGAAATAGATAAGATTAATAGGAGAAAAAGAATCAATTCAAACAGAGGAGGAAGAGAGCTGAAAACAGCCTTAAACATTTATTTGCAAGAGTGATTAACTTATTGTGGTTTATATTCATTTAAAGTGCATGTAAAGGCATGAGACGGTGGTTGATTTTAGGATGATTAATAATATTCATCTCCTTTATCTAATGGTAGTCATGTCCGAACTTTTGTTTCTTATGTTTTCAGACTATGCATTATGTAATTTCTAAAGAATAGTCCAACTTCTTGGCGAAGAGAGGCTTTGTCTGGGAGAAAATCATCGCAACAAGACGGTCAAAATAATTATTAAATCGAATAACTGAAGTCTTGAAACATAGTATTTGGAAGTAACCTAAATAATTCAGTTACATATTGTAGTCCGTTTCTGTTTGGAACAACACAACCATTAATCAGGACTCCGATGAGTGCACCCCCATACCATAATACCAATATAATTGTCGATACGTGTTGAACATAATCAGTGTCCTCTCCCTCTTCCTCTTCCCTGACCTGCAGGCCGTGAGCTACTGCCTCCTACTTTAATCTTCATCTCTCTAGTCAACTTTTTATTCCAAGCTCCTCCTACTTCAGTTCCCAACAATACAAACCATTAATATACATTTAAATTTTTGGGAGATGAAATAGATGGATAAATGCATCATAGATGGATATGTATTTCTAGATAGCCTTGAGAAAACATTAGAAGATGATTTATCATTTCCTCTTAAGTACATAGTTTCTTTTTTCCAATTTTGCAGGATTTAAAATGTGTTATAATATAAAAGTGGTTTAGGAGACTGCTGAAATACTTTCTAATAGCTAAATCCTTACTTGCTGTGGAAGATTCGCATGGTAGACGAGCCAAAACAGTGTATGGTGATGCAGAGAACACGAGGAGAACCAAAGTCAGTAACCAAACCATGTACATCTTTTTAGTTTTATTTTGTTTTTTGTATTTTCATGAGTCTCTAATATGAAAAATGGTGTATTTATACAATTATAATTAGAGAAATTTCACTTCGGTCAAGTGGATTAAGTCGTTAATTTCAGGTTCAAACGAAGAAAAATATTCATTTTGATTTGATAAATTCATAAACACGGACAATAATATTGTTGTTTAATAGACGTGTCGACTGTACAGAAGAATAGAAGATGCTCTTCTGACTCATGAATTTCATGTTATGGAAAAAGTCTATATAATACTCTGATTTGGTCCAAAACACGTTGTGCGGAGAACCGGTCTAAGTTCATTCAATCAAGGCCCACTAGAATAAAGCCCATTATTAGGTCGCTTTTGTCTCACACGTAAAGCTCAGGCGGCTATTGGCGAAACGGCCTACTTCTGCCTATCTTAACAGTCCATGTAGGCTCAAATCTAGACGTGTCATGTATTCACAACCTGGAAAAGATCTTCTCACATTTCATATTCTTTTAAAAAATTATATTTCAACTCTAAGAAGTAGCCAAAACATAGATTAACGATAACTTCAGTAATCAACTGTTTAGTGATAAATACTAGTGTGACAGTAACCAAAGCCGATTGGTAGGTCAATCTATTAAGTTTAATTGAGTTGTAATATCAAATTGTTGAAGATTAAAAAGTTATAAAAAGACTCGGAGTAAAGGAATCTGCAACAAACATTCATATTCCGTAAAGTTGAAGTTATAACTTTTTATGTAAATATAAAAAAAACAAACAAAATGAAACATAGAGCAACAAGCAAAAGTTCTCATGCGTCGTTACTAAGATAAGAAACAACTTAGAAGACTGAAAGAGTAATAACAGAACCTGCAAGGAAAAGTTCACAACCAGAATTATTTTTTAAGTACACAACCACCGATACCAAAAGCTTAACGCTCCTCTTCCGTATAAAAAGAGCATCTCGTACTTACCTTACGTATGGAGAAGATAATGAATATGAATTGATCACCGGACTTGAGACGGAGAGCATACCAAACCAGATGCGTCTGCGCCAATGACTGCAAGATCACAGACACCGCATATGTTTCCTTCCTGGCTTGGTACAAACCTGGCGGTACAGTATGGACACGACACGTCTTTCTGACCTCTGTAGATGGGGACATAGGTTGACCCACATATCACGAACGGGTTTCTGAAGTCGTAGTTGAGCTCTGTTGCATCAGTCATATTGCGTTCAGCGGCTTGAACAATTTGTCTAGCCGTCTTGGCCTGGCTCTCCATTGGGTTGGTTTCCAACAATCTTTTGGCGAAGGTATATGCAGTGGCGAGGTTCCTCGACTTGTAGCAGACTCCCATTGCACTAAACAGCGCGAGTCGTAAGTGAGGTAGTTGGAGGTTGCAGTGAGTGAAGTAAGCAGCGAGCTCCTGCTGCCTCACTGGATCATCTTTCGTCTCTCTTCTCTTAAGCTCCATTTTAAGACCGAGGACATATTCTTTAACGATAGTGACCAGCTCCTTTACCTCATCGACTTCGCTTCTTGACTCGACCACCACTAGCGGGATGGTGTGGAGGATAGAGAGGAAGAGCCTGAGAGCCTCGGTAATTTTCCCACTCGTTGTGGCTTTGTAGCCGGATTTGAGCTTCTCTTCTTGCTGAGAGAAATCATAAACAAGAGCCGGCGGGCCACGGACGTTGGGACTTGAAGACTCGCTCCATCCGCGCTCAATAGCAAGTGGAACCACAGGCGATGACGAAAAAGCACGCAGATAGCTATGGCTGCCACTAAACAAATCAATAAACATCGATTTCAAAGGGGCAAAGTTCTTTATACCAAGCTGTCTGTTGAGCAGACGCATTGCAGTGTCGAAGCTTCCCGCTGCAGCTTGCTCAGCAGCAAGGGATGATTTCTGGCTCCAAATATGACTTACGGGCATACCTTGAGTAGGTGTCACGAAGACGGATGAACGTGCGTTAGCAAAGGCCTTAGGAGTGTCGAGCTCTGGTGGGAGGTCTAAGCCCTCAAGTTCTCCCCATCCACCTTCTTCATCATTTTCTTCTTCTGCTTCCTCCAAAATGGCATCGATGTCTCTGTTCTCCATTCCATCAACATCGACCATGTCAAGTGCATCCCCCCAATCACCACCAACATCTTCTTCTTCTTCTTCATCAACAGCCCCTCCCCTGGCTGCACTCTCAAGCCCGCCTTCAAATATTCCCTTCATCACTCTTAGAAGAGGCCAATCACCACCACACATGACAGGAGATGGTGGCATTAGAAGCGACGGAGTTTTACCTTCAGGCAACGAAGGCACGTTCTCTCCTAGCTCAGTGGCCAGTCTCTCAGCAACGTCGTTTAAACCATGAACCGAAGCAGTGATATAAGCGAGAGGCAAATGACCAGCATTCTCAAGTATCTTGACACGCTCTTTAACATCTCCTAGGTAGAGAGCATTGTGAAACTGACCCATTACATTGTTCTTCACTTCCGCAATCTTCATCAACTTTGAAAGCTTGTCTAACTTACCAGTAATGAGATATAGAAAAGATAACCTCTCAAAGTTCTTTGTCTGCTGGTACGCAAATTCAACAATTCCAGCATTACCTTGGCGAAGAGCCTCCACCCCAAGTCTATACCACTGCTCTTTCTCATTTATCTCTGTAGCGGATGCAACAGCGACGCTAATGTTGCCACTTTCAAGAGCCAGGTTGAATCGGACTCTCTCGTCTTCAACAAAATGGAGGGCAACTTCAGGGAATCCTTTCTGCTGCAGGTAAGCAATCATAGCCTGTCCACATAGCTGGGAGTTCTTTATCATGCCCATGACATGATCATATCTCTTCCTCAGCAGTGCAAGCTTGAAAATGTATTCAGTTGCATTGATGGTGATTGCCCTGTTTTTCCCATCCCGGTCCAAACAAAAGATTGTATTTCCAGAAACCTTGGTGATATAGATAGGAACATCCAGGGTTCGGATGATTCCACTATCTCCATTAGGAAGACAGTACTTGATATGATTCAAAGTTGTGTAAATGAAGACACCATTGTCATCCCAAGCTCCACTTTTCACACGTATTGTCTCATGAAGTGTGCACTGGAGGACAAGTTTTTTGCTCGCAATAATGATAGTATGTTTGCTGAGCAAAGCAACACTCTCCATATCATTAGACCAAACAACATACCTAACAAACGGTGTCTGAAGTTCACCAAGAACAAGCCTTTGCTGAAGGTCAAATATAACCACTTTATCCTCAGATCTACAAAGCAAATTTCCAGTCCCAGCATAAAAGATGGCGTCTGTGGGTATAGGCAGAGAACTCTTTTTAACAACCTCATTCTTGAGATTCTTGACTAGCACCTGACTGGTGCTTTTTTCAAGAACAGCAAAGCGGTTACGGGCAATGAATACGGCAGAACCACCTGTCCCCCTCTTTGCATCTTGCACAACGTCACTCCTGCCGACACTATCTTTCGGTATGATGTACAACTCGTAAGAGCCACCATCCAAATCAGAGCAGATCAAAACAGCATTTTCCGTAGGACTGTATGATAGAGTCCTTGGACTTTGATTCAAGCTTGGAGTACCAGGACGCCGTATAGGGATAACTTGGGAATCTTTCTGAGTTGAACATTCGTAGTACCTCAAAAATCTATCTTTGACATAGAACAAAGAATCACCACTCAAAGCAAAAGCAGGGCGTTCTCTCTCAAGTTTGAAGACGATCATACCATTGTCATGCCCAGCTGCCAGTAAGTTAATCTCAGGGTGAACCGCAAGAATCCAGAATCTATCATGTTCACGGCGAAAAGTCTGGATTCCAGTTCGCTTGGTAGCATCCCAGACACGAATACTTTTATCCTCAGAGTTGGATACAATTATGTCCTGTTTTGCGTGGAACATAACAGATGAAACATTATTCATGTGGCCTCGCAGTGTATCCACCTCCCAAGCTTTAGTTTCTGCAGTACAATTGAAAAGAACCCATTAGTTACATCAGCTCCACTACTACAAAAATAGCACTTTCGTGACAGACGATGGTTACAAAAAAATTAAAAAAAAAAGAAGAGAAATACCATTCATACGCCACAGCTTCACTTGGCGGTCATCTGCACCAGAGACGATGAGAGGAAGAGTGGGATGAAAAGAAGCCCAGTTAACTCCTCTATCATGACCTTCGAGGACGTACTTAACAATAGCGTCAACACCACCAAAAAGATCAGAGTTCATCTGCGTAAAGCGCATGAGGTCATCGGCAGGAGAAACAGTCTTCTTCTTAAGAGAAGCAATATCCCAGACACGGACAGTCTGATCGAGAGAAGCAGACACGACAAGGTCTTCTTTAGGATGGAAAGAAGCACACATAACATAATGATTGTGGCCAGTGAGGACAGAAATACAAGTCCGTGACTGCCAGTTCCAAATGCGGATAGTCTGATCGTCACTAGCACTCACAATCCAAGGGTTTTCGTGGTGAAACTGGACAGTGCGGATATAATCGAGATGGCCGAGAAGAGTAAAGAGGCACCTGTGTGTTTTGTGGTTCCAAACTTTTATCTTGTAATCATCACCTGCAAAACACAATGTTGTCAGTGCCAGTGACTGCATTATGAGTAATGAATAATCGTAATGGAGAAGAAGCTATGCATTTACAGGTCTTCATTTCTAGAATATGTCAAAAGCACACTCCCAAGCGATCTGGTTTCAAATTCAGTAGGTCCAAATAACCAATTTAACTTAGGATAAGCATTTATCACTACAGTTTGGACTACTAAACTAGGCAACGAAACCATCCTCTTCAAAGAAACCAAGCTAGATCTAGAAATAGAGCACACTATTACTGAGCAGATTATATTATGGTAGCTAAAATTGTAGATGAAGGAGAATAACAAAGCATATAGTACCTCCGGAGACGAAGAGAGGCTGAGAATTGTGAAAATGAACACCACGAACAGGACCTTCGTGCTCGTCAAATCGATCGATCAAAGTACCCATACGATAATCCCAGAGCTGGATCACGCCACTGTGCAAACTGGCGAGGATCCATGGTCGTTTAGGGTGGAAGGTGAGGCCCTTAACTCTGTTACTCTTCGTCTCGAACTTCGTCAACATATTCGAAACAGAAACTGCTCTACACAGAAGCCAGATCACAGAGTAACGAGTCATTTCACAGATAACATAACAAACAGATCTGAAGGTACCAAGTAGTGAGATCCAAAAAAGAAAGAAATAGAGATTCGTAGAATGAGAGATAGGGATTCACCTCGCGGATCAGATTAGTTCACAGGAGGAACGAAAAACGATCAATCAGAGCTTCACGGTGGAGATCAGTAGCATTACCGGAGAAGCGCCGATGCGAGAGTCAGAGAAACACAGCGATATACGAATTGATGGAAAGAGATTCAGTTTCGTCGCACAGATCTGCTTCCAATTCTCGTCGCGTCTACCTTCTTATTTCTAATGAAATTTACACTTACGTTTGGTGCTTGTAAGTGTACAAGGACTGAGATTTTCGGGCCTTATAATATATTTTGTTGCAGTTAGTAGATGGGTTTTTCATGTAAGGCCTATTGGGTTTCAGATCTTTATGTGGGTAGTCATGGGCCATATCTTCTTACTTTCTTTTTAGTAAATTTTAATTAAAATCAAAAATTAAGTGATTACTTTTATGTTTTTCATTTTTAAGAGCCAAAACAACAAAATTCTAGATATCTATGTTTAAATAAAATAATTAACCATTTTTATTATGTTCTTTTTATGTAAGAGTTCATAATTCCTTTTTAGTTTGCCTTTATAATTTTCTTCATTAACATAAGAACTTCATCATAGAAGTTGAATTCCGTTCTAATGTATTAAAAATAGAATAATGCACTAGTAAAGTTCACTTCTATTAATTTTTTCTTTTTAAATCTGTTTTTGAAAAAAATACAAATTAAAAAGAATTATAAATGGTTCTAGAACAAACTAACCTTGTCAAGATCATTTTTAATTGCCAATCCCAAAAAAAAAGTCTGAAGTTCTTTTGTGCCAGTCAAGAAGAAGTTTATTAAAAAACTAGAATGAAACAAAGTTACACATATGAAAAAAACATATGAATTGATCATATCGTTGACTAAATGAAAGCTTCAATGATAGCATTACGTTCCCATTGAGTCGACTTAGAATCTTCAGAACCCCTCCATGGACTTGTTCGGTACTGACGCGCAGGCCGTGAGATACTGGGTCCTACTGCCCCCCTGAGACTGTTGACGACCTTATGATCCCAAACATCTTCTTCTGTTTCTTTCCCAACAAAAGAAAAACTTTCAACACCTTATTTCTAAGAAATGGAAAACCAATTCAAGAGATGAGAAAGAAATTTTTCATACTAACGAGAAACTTACTGGTATTGAGAGATTCAATATCGTATGGTAACCCGGCGATTGTGTTGAATGATGCAAAGAACAAGAGAATAATCAAAGTGATTAACTGAACCTTGTACATGTCTTGTGTGTGTGTGTGGGGGGGGGGGGTGTTTTTTGTTGATTTTGGTCTATACTCTTAATTAAGTTTGATCAGTTTGTAATTTGTATATGTAGAGAAGATGCACAAAGGTTTAGGTGGGTTGTGTTGCTAATTTGGAGCGTAGACAAAGAAAATTATTAATTTAGACACATTGAACGCGTCTTTTCGTATATGTTATGTTCCTGTTTGTAGGAAAAAAATGATATACTGACTATCAGTTTCTTTTAGAGCATCTCCAACCCCACTCTATTTTTCATTCTAAAATAGAATTTAGTATAAAAATGCTCCAATGGTACTCTATTTCTCACTCTATAATAGAGTAAAAAATAAGTTTACTCCAAATATAGAATAACTTATTTTTTTTGTTCATCACTCTATTTTTCACTCTAAAATAGAGTATCATTGTAGCAAACTCCAACTCTATTATAGAATCACTCTATTTTAGTGTAAAAAATAGAGTAAACCATTGGAGATGGTCTTATGTAGCTGAACCTGTCCAAGTCCAACTTCATTTTTTCTCATAAATACTATGTCTTCTTGAGAATAAGTCGACGTAGAAAAAGACCACAAAACTATATATTTATAACGGAAGACAAAACATTTAATTAGAGTTAAAATTTCAGAATTTGGCGTTTCATCATCCTAAACTAGAAGACCATTATTCACATGCTACCTTTGGCCCATGGGCCAACGTATTAATTATGTATCTTGACGCGCAAGATGAATAGACATACGTTTCCAAAATATCCGCAGTTTAGTAAAACCTAGAGAGTTATATTTCCTTATATAAACACTAATAAAAAACTTCCTTTTTCACAGTAATCTTCTCCAGAAAACTTTCTCTCTGATGTCCTCTGAAGCCAGATCTCCAGCCGCCACGAGCGGCAATGATCCACCGGCGACAGAACCGGCGGGGTCTATAACGATCATGTCACTTCCCGATGATTTGTTGATAAACTGCTTAGCCCGCGTCTCTAAACTGTACTATCACTTACTCTCCCGCGTCTCCAAACGTTTCCGATCCATCCTCGCTTCACCGGAGCTTTACGCAACCAGATCGCGCCTAAACCGTACCGAGAAGTGTATCTATCTTTACCTACGCTTCCCTTTTGATCCTAAAACGTATTGGCTCACTCTATGCCGTCTCCCTAGTCGAGACATAGCCAACGGGACAAGTGGCTATTACGTGGAGGAAATCCCATGTCCAAACTATCTGCGTCCTGCGCAGTCGTCGACACTCGTATCCGTTGGTTCTGATATCTACAAGATCGGTGGCGCTAATCATTTGCATGAATGCAAAATCTGGAAGAGGAACTATTGTTTAAGTGTCTCTGTCCTAGACTGTCGCACTCACACGTGGCGCCAGGCTCCCAGCATGGGAATGGCGCGTAATGCAAATTCCACAGCAACATTGTTTGATGGGAAGATATATGTAGCTGGAGGATGTGATGAAAAGTACGTAAGTTACCCAAACTGGATCGAAGCGTTTGATCTAGAGACACAAACCTGGGGCTCTGTGACGAACCCTCGTGTTTTTAGACTGCACGAGGAGGATAGAGTTAAGGGCTTTGGAGCCAAAAGCGTATCACTTGAAGGGAAGCTTTACATTTTTGGGGATGAGTCTGCGGTGTATAATCCCGAGGAAGGTAAATGGTCGGAGTTAGGAGAGGATATGTATCGTATGTTTTGGGCCGCAAGAGAGTGTCATTGCGTCATAGACGATGTCTTGTTCTTATGGGATAGAAGAGTGTTCAAATGGTATGACTCCAAGGCAAATTTATGGAAGGATTTGAGTGGTATTGAAGGGTTGCCAGAACTTTCGCCCGACCCTAGAGTCTGTCAAGTGGCAATGGTGGATCTTGGTGGAAAGATTGGGTTTTTGTGGGATCAGTATTTGTATACCGCAACCAATAAGGAGTGTAGGATCTGGTGTGCTGAGATTACGCTTGAAAGACGCGATGGAGATGAGATGTGGGGGAAAGTTGAGTGGTTTGATTTTGTGCTTAGGACCCACCAGTCTTGTTCCTCGTTCCATGTTGTTTCTGCTTCTGTTTGATGAAATGACTTACTCATGAAATACATTATTGTGGGGGTAATTTCGTTTTGCTTTGAATACTTGCGTTTTTTTTGTGGGTTTCCTTTCTCTTTTAGTAAGGAGTTTTTGATGTTTAAAGGTAAACATATCTATCTATATTCGTGTCTTTCTTGTGCGAACCAAAAACTTTAGTTGTCTCTGTTCTTGACGTTAGTGAGAAAAGCAAAACAGTTCACACTAGATTTACTATAATGGGTTTCTTTTAGTGTGAAAGAAACTATTGTTCTATTAACACGAAGGGTCCTCTTCACACTCAATAGAAGAAGTGTGAGAAGATGCTCTCACTCGAAGGGAGTTCGGTCGTGTAGTGAACAAAGATCTTTGTCTCACTTGAAGGAGGAGGCTTTGCTTGCTTGCGTTACAACCTTGAAAACACCTATTTCAGTTTCAAAGTTGGGCTTAAAGGCCCATTAGTATATTATGAAAAGGATTTTGATAAGTATTTTCTAATTGAGCCCATAACTGATTTATCCAACACTGTTTTGTTTTGTTTCTGTCTGAAAGTCGGTAAAGTGAAGTCAAAAATCCCTGTTTTTGTTGGTGTTCCGTGAGACGATTTCTCGTTCCGCCAATGTCGTCCTCCCCGGTTAAGAAGAGGAAGACGAAACCGTCGCTTAAGAAGAATACAAAAACGCCGCCGGAATCGACCCCAACAGTAGCCATCTCTAGATATAAAAATTCAAATGGCTTCTTTCCATTTTCTTTGGTCCAGTGGAAAATATGACAACAGTAATCAAACAAACAGTACGATTCAATTATTAAATATACTGTACAGCAGTCAAAACTAGCACAAAACAAGCTCTTCTGATGGAACAAGAACACGTAAACTGACGAGATGTTGCCGGGGAAACTTAACCGTCTGCAATTAGAAGTCATCCGGACTATCCTCTTTCTTTAGAAAACTCTGAACTTGCACAAAGGCCTAATGATGGATGTTTGAGCTGTTAGAGCTTAACAAACTGAAATGTACACAAATGAATAGGAACGTAGACGTTTTCAGGCGTACCTCAATGGCGATTTCAGTTGGTGTAAGATCTGAGACGCTTCTATACCCGAGCTTCGATGCAATATCTAAACAAACAGTTGGAGTAAACTAGTCACAAAATAGCCTGAGAGAGTGAGGAAAGCTATATAGAACATGGAAAGTGAATAAGGACCATACTCTCCAAAGAGACTCTCGCGCTTGCGTTAGTGTATGCTTCACCACGTGCTTCCCAAATAGTTGAAAGACGGTTCAAAGCCTGTGTGAAGACACAAATTATTAAAAAGAAAACACAGAGAAAGACAAAAACTCTTTTCCAAAACATAGAGCATTACCACTGTGTATGGGTCTCCTCCTGACTCATCATCATGTAACAATGGTCTTGAATTAGTTCCTACAGCAGCAATTCTTTGCGCTAAGGCTTCTAGGGGAACATCAAGCCATATGCTAATACCTTTATGCATATACTTCCTGTATACAAAATCAAGACACGTTGGTTACCAAATGATCTGAGTTTCGTATTAAATTATCACTGATTGAGAAGAAAACGCACCAATTAATGGGTCTTATAACCGCACCTCCACCTGTTGACACAACAACTTGGTGGTACATCAGAGAGAGCTTCTTTAATGCCTCGGTCTAGAAATATTGAAACCACGCGATGAATTTTAGCAGCAAGAAACACATATAACAAAGAGGCAAAGCAGAGAGTGTAGAAAATCAGCAATAGGAGTGAAGAGTAAAAACCTCTTTCTCTCTGAAGACACTCTCACCAAAATGCTCAAATATCTCAGCTACAGAAGTTCCATTCATTGCCTCCTCGATCAATGTGTCACTGCCACATTTACAGAACAATGTTTACCTCGGCTAAAGCTCAATAGACAAACAGCTAAAAAACGAGCAGATAATATACCAATCAAAAAATGAATAACCAAGTGCTCTTGCCATTATCTTTCCTACTGTCGTCTTCCCGGAACCCATCATTCCTGACACACATTCACGACCAAACTGTTCAATTACCAGAGAATGCAAGAGAAGCTAAACAATACAGAAACAAAGGAAGAGACAAAGAGACTGACCAACAAGATACATAGATCGTCCATTTAAATACGGTTTAACCTCTTCAACTTTTCTCTGCAAAATAAAGTGTAGCCCATTTTCACTAAAGATTGATGCCAAAAAAATGTCTTGATGCAATAACAGAAGAGTATCAACTTGCCTTCAAAACAAGTTCTTCATCAAATGGAGAATGAAGAAGATTTCCAGTTTCCAACAATGCTACAATATTTAAATTTGTTGTCATCAAATAGATAACATGGTAAAAAGGCGTCATTTAAAAAAAAAACTCAAATCAAATCGAAAGATTGATGCTTTATTTGTCAGAACCTGAGGAGTTATTGTCAGAAACTGATCTTTGTCGATGATCTCTTCTTTTGTCAGGTTGCAAATGAGCTATAAGCCTTTTATTCTCTTTGATTCGCTGAGAGAAACGTAGAGAACCACGAGGCTTCCCTTCAAAATTTCTCCAATCAATACATGGTGATGAGTAGTGAAACCTCTTAACAGCAGTAGCTGCTTCCATATTATTCTGGAAATGTTACAAATTAGGCTAAGAAAAAAATGGATTTAAGATGAAAACACACATACACACACAAAATGAATGTTCATCTAGAATGAAGCTAGTTTGAGCTGAAACTTTAGATTAAAAAGACACCATTGAATGGGAACAAATCAAATGAAAAGCGGAGATTGGAGAATGTAATAATGTATAAAGGGTTCACCTTTTCCCCTGACGGCGGAGCAAGACACGAGATGCAGAGGACTCTTTCTCTCTTCTCTCTACACTTACGGTCCTCTTTCTTTATTGGCGTATATTAATTCTTAGAATATTCTCAGTCCTCGTTTAATCTAATTTAACGAAAAATATATGTAAGGGGTTGGTGAAAATTACTAATTTAATCGCCAAGACAAATAAAACAAATATTTGATTGATGAAAACTCTAATGAAAAGTCCAAATAAATGGTTAATTGTTAAAAAGTGTATTTTCATAAAAATATTGCTTACGCTATGTGACATGTGTCTGAGTGTTTCTATTGTGACTTGTGTGATGTTTGTAGATTTACAAGATAAAATTTCTTAATTTATCTTTTAAGAAAAGCTAATCATAGAAAAATAAAATATAAAACATACTATTTTTGCTGCACAGTTAATATATATATAGATATAGATATGATACTCCATATTAGACATTATCATTTATTATTATTAATGGGATGTGAATAGAAAAACAAGAAATATATGTGGAAAATGTATTTTGGTAGGTGAGACGTGGGATTTAAAATTCTTATCCAACCACAAAAATTAGTTGCGAAAGATGGCCCACTAAATAATAGGGTAGGGCCCATAAAATCTACGGTTCTGGTTTTGCGACCAACCAACCAAACCTAACTCATCCTACGAATAAACAAATAATTTAAATAAATGGGCTTCTGGCTCATGATGACATTTGTAGGGAGCATAACCGTATGCCGTTTTTAGTTATCACATCCACCATTCTGTCTTTGCTTATAACAGAAAACGTCAGGATGTTTATACATGAAAATTGTTACTCAGCGAACGTCACTCTTCTTCTCACTCCTACTTCAGTTCGGTTCAAACACAAACGAGGAGTAAAATAAAAATACCCCCGGCTCAGCTCTGAACTTCTTATTTATCAACTAAACCGTTTCTTTAGAAACTGGTTTTGAGGGGCGAAATTGTAATGGTGAAAACGTTACAGTATGTTATAGATGTAAATTCCTTTGGAAATTGGTTTAAAAAGTTGAGTTTAGGTAGACCCAAAAGCCCAATTAAAAACATCAAACCAGTGGTTAAGGTCTCTCACTCTGTTCCAAAAGTTTATAAATAAACCGGAAACTAAACTGGACATCATAGTTGTTATTATTTGGGCCGACAGGATGATGTTGGATCAGGCCCTGTTCTAGACACTTCGGAGTTAAGTGTCGTAAAGGAGGAGGGAACTAAGGTGGAGAAACGAAAACCCTCGGGTTCCTCCTCTCTGATTCATTCATTCATTCCGGTGTTCTCTCTCTGCCTTTCACTCACGTTCAAGCTCTTACCTCTGCATCTGTGAGCTCTCTCTGCTGTAACTGAAACCATGTCGACAATTATGCAGAAGATCAAAGAAATCGAAGATGAGGTAACTATTTTGTTTTCTCAAATCTTTCGATCCTCTGATTATTATTCACTTGTGCTCTTCAAGTTTGGATGCTTAGTGCTTTTTTTGGTGCTGTAAATTCGAAACATTTTTTTCTTTTCATTTTAGAAAATTGACTGTGATTGTTCTGTGTTAATTTTGGGTGGTTTATTCAATTTTAGATGGGTAGGACTCAGAAGAACAAAGCCACCGCTCATCATCTCGGTTTGTTAAAGGTAATCTCTTCTTCTAAAAGCTATTTCATTTCCCCACTTTTTGTAGCTTAGAGTGAGTCTTTTGAATATTTTATGCTCATCAAATGCTAATTGGTTTATATCTATCTATCTCGATACCACTTCGTATATGGACTTACTTTAGCACAAGGATGAATTTTGATATATGGCAAAGTTCCTTGATAACATGCGTGCAAACTGCAAGTCATTTCATAGACCTTAAAGAATATTAGAGATGATATAGCTAAAAGCTTCAATGAATATGTTTACCAGGCACGCAGTACTTTTTTTCTCCTCACTCCATTTGCTTGTCTTGTCTCTGATATTACATATTGGTCCATCCATTTCGCAGGCCAAACTTGCCAAGCTACGAAGGGACCTTCTTGCACCACCTACTAAAGGTGGTGGTGCTGCTGCTGGCGAAGGTTTTGATGTCACCAAAAGTGGAGATTCTAGAGTTGGACTTGTTGGCTTTCCTTCTGTTGGCAAATCCACGCTCTTGAACAAGCTTACTGGAACCTTCTCCGAGGTTGTTTTCTACTTCTTCTGTAGAATTAAGCATTTTCTAGTTTCTTTTTGCTTATTGTCAATATTAATAAAGCTTTTTCCTGTAACTCGAAGTTTGAAACTTCCAAGTCAGCTGCTGTTTAGTTGGTCTGACCCATTTCTTGTGCCATATAAGTTTTTTATTGTCTTGGATTGGTCAAATTATCTTGGAATTAGAACTGTGTTTGGCTGATACTCTAGTTTCTGAAGGTACCCACTATATTTTTCAGGTTGCTTCTTATGAGTTCACAACATTGACATGCATTCCCGGTGTTATTACATACCGTGGAGCTAAAATTCAGGTACGATATCTACTTCTAATTGCTCACTCTGTGTCTGACATGTACTCCGGTGTTTCCTGATCTTGTAATATTTTTTAATTGTTCTTTGGATTTTGATGATACCTGCCTCTTTAACGGCTTGCAGTTATTAGATCTTCCTGGTATTATTGAGGGTGCCAAAGACGGAAAAGGTAGAGGACGACAGGTAAGTCTTGCATAAACCTCTGAAATTTTCAGAATGTTATCATTTGATAATTGTCCCTCATTGGTCGTGTTCCAGGTTATAAGTACTGCTAGGACTTGCAACTGCATCATAATAGTTCTTGATGCCATAAAGCCAATAACTCACAAGCGTCTCATTGAAAAGGAGCTTGAAGGATTTGGAATTAGGTATATAATATCGCACATAGAATAACCTCCATTTCTTTATCAGTTCTGGTAGAAATTCTGACTCCATGACGAACTAATGTTGTGTAGGTTGAACAAGGAGCCACCTAATCTTACATTCAGGAAAAAAGACAAAGGTGGAATCAATTTAACTTCTACAGTCACCGCCACACACCTTGACCTCGACACTGTCAAGGCCATATGCAGTGAGTACAGGATGCACAACGCTGACATCACTCTGCGCTACGACGCAACTGCTGATGACCTCATCGATGTCATCGAGGGCAGTCGGATCTACATGCCCTGTATCTATGCCGTCAACAAGATCGATCAAATTACTCTCGAGGAACTTGAAATTTTGGACAAACTTCCTCATTACTGTCCTATTAGGTAAATATTATTAATTTCGCAGGAATGATTCACAATCAGTTGTCTTCCTGTTCTCATTGAAATATAATAATCTTGCAGTGCACATCTGGAGTGGAATCTTGATGGTCTTCTCGATAAGATATGGGAATACTTGGATCTTACTAGAATCTATACAAAACCAAAGGCAATGAATCCGGATTACGATGACCCTGTCATCTTATCTTCCAAGAAGAGAACAGTTGAGGACTTTTGCATCCGGATTCATAAAGACATGCTTAAACAATTCAAGTAGTAAGTAAATAAAGCATACTGTTGTTTTGTGTCTCTGCTTGATATTCTCTTACCTATGAGTGTACTAATGATACTTTCCAATGCAGCGCTTTAGTATGGGGTTCGAGTGCAAAGCACAAGCCACAGAGAGTTGGAAGGGTGAGTCTACCTGCAAATTCTGTAACTTTTTTAAATTGAAGTTGCCAAGATTTCCATAGTTACTATTTTTGGTTTAGCTTTGTTTTGTCAACCGGACCATTTTTTTTGTTCTGGGAAAAAGGTCATCAGGTTCGGTCCATAAAAGACCAAGATAGTCATGCTGGGTCTAACCCATCAAATCAGTCATATTTGGCTTTGTTTTTGACGGTTAAGCATTTGCTGGTCTGGTTAATCATGGACTAGAGGCCTGAATCCTTGGAGATCAGAATCAAATATTTGTTTGGGGGGGTTCAAATTGAAATGACTTTTTGGTAAACCCATTACAATATCTCTGACTGACTCTTAACACCTCAGGAACACGAGCTCGAGGACGAGGATGTTGTTCAGATCGTGAAAAAGATATGAATTGAAAAGTGAGGAGACCAAGGCAGCCATAGTGATATCTCTACACATGGAAGAAGGTTAGGATCTTCTTTTGGATTCTCAGCGTATCTTTTTGGACTCCTTTCTGTGTATTATTATTATCAGATAAAACAAACTATGTCTTCACCTTTTTTTGTTTGTTTGTCTTGTTGGATAATCTTATCTTTTCCCAATGATAGCATGTCATATTGTCATGTGATGAATGTTTTGTCGGAACACCTCCAAATAAAAATACAGATATGGTGTTGATGCCTAGATATCGTCCTTGTTTTCTTCATGTATGCAACTTGGTTAATTTTTGTATTTAAAAGCTGAAGTTTATTGATTTGCCATTGCAGTGACTTGACTGGATTGGTTGGCATTTAAATGACAATTTAAAGTTATGACATTGACACTTAAGAATTCGAAAACTCAATTATTTCAAGAGAAAGCTTATTAAAAACGAGCTCAATTGCAGTGACTAGGACCAGTGATCTTTGATGCACTTCTCGAATGGTCCTTTTATTTTTAATCTGGAACTGATAGAATATGCTTATATCTTTGTGTTTAATCTCAAGATTATGCATCCTTTAGATATTCTCCACAAATTTTGGTGGTTAGTAATTAGAACCGACACTGTATAATTCGTACCGACACTCAACATATACGTTAATGGTGGGCAACCTTTAATGGTACCCAAAAGTATGGTTCAAAACAAACCAGTAGTTTCAAAAATATACATGTTGGTATACTATATGTATGCATTGTAATCATTTTGCTCTATAAATCAAAGAGAACACCATCACAATAGTGTATCTACAGTTCCCAACATTATCTGATGGCTTCAGTAAGCTTACTTGAAGCTTCCTTAGCCATCCTTAGTTTTCTCATCTTCCATCACTTGCTCTTCAAGAAACCTCATGACCGGTTTCTTAAAAACTGGCCAGTTCTGGGGATGCTTCCTGGTTTCCTCGTGGTGCTCCACCGTATCTACGACTTCAGCGTGGAAGTTCTGGAGAGGACCAACTTGACATTCCCATTCAAAGGACCGTGGCTCACTGGAATGGATGTATTAATCACGGTTGATCCAGCTGATATCCACTACATATTAAGCTCAAACTTCTCCAACTACACTAAGGGAGCTGACTTCAAAGAAGCATTTGATGTTTTCGGAGAAATGATCTTTAACTCGGACGGTGACCTGTGGAAGAATCAAAGAAGAGCTGCTCAATACATGCTTAACCACCAAGGGTTTCAAAAGCTTTCCCTGAGTGCAACAAGAACTAAACTCCACAACGATCTTGTTCCTCTTTTCGATCGTTTTTCAAAGGAGAAGATGGTCGTTGATTTGCAAAACGTGTTTCAACGTTTCACGTTTGATACAACTTTTGTTCTTGTAACCGGGTTTGATCCCAAAACTCTCTCTATTGGAATGCCTGAAGATGAGTATGCTAAAGCTCTTGACGTTGTTGGGGAAGGGATTTTACATAGGCATGTTATACCAAAGTTCTTGTGGAAGCTGCAAAAGTTTATTGGGTCTGGACAAGAGAAGAGGACGATGGAAGCTGGTGCCACTTTTGATCGTGTTTCCGCCAAATACATATTAGCTAAGAGAAAAGAGGTACGATCACATGATCAACAACCAAATGGTGAATGTCACGAGGATCTTTTGGCATCTCACATGAAACTTGATACAACTAAGTACGAGCTCTTGCACCCGAGTGATGATAAGTTCCTCCGAGACACCATCTTGGCTTTCAATCTAGCTGGGAGAGACACAATGGCCTCCGCTCTCTCTTGGTTCTTCTGGCTTTTATCTGAAAACCCTCGAGTGGTAACCAAGATTCGCCAAGAGATTAATCTTCATGGCCAAGACAACTTGGTGTATTTACAAAGTGCGTTGTATGAATCAATGAGGCTTTATCCACCAGTTCCCTTCCAACGCAAGTCTTCTATAAAACCAGACTTGCTTCCAAGTGGGCATAAAGTGGAAGCAAACTCAACGATCATGATCTTTCTTTACGCGTTGGGGAGGATGAGAGCGGTTTGGGGAGAAGACGCAATGGAGTTCAAGCCAGAGAGATGGATTTCACAATCAGGATGCTTGAGACATGAGCCTTCCTTCAAGTTCTTATCGTTTAACGCAGGTGCAAGAACATGTCCTGGTAAGCAATTAGCTCTGACTCTAATGAAGACAGTGGCCGTGGAGATAATACAGAACTATGATATTAAGGTTATCAAAGGACAAAAGATTGAGCCAGATCCTGGTCTCATATTGTACATGAAGCGTGGGCTTCAAGTCACGATTACTAAGAGATCTTCAGCTGGAAATTGATGTAAGAGCACCCGCAATGGGGGGTCCTTAAGGGGAATCCATAGCGGAAAAATAATTAAATAATTAGTGGACCCCACTAAAACCTAAGGATTCGATCCTTAAAATCCATAAATAAGGATCGGTCCTTACACTATTTGCGACACGTGGCGACACGCGATTGGTTGATTTTTTTTTTTAATCTGAAAAAAAAATTTAAAAAAAAAAAGTGTCTAAGGACTCCACAATGGGAATCCACCATTGTGGATGCCCTAAGCCCATTCCCTTAATTACTTAAATCCTTTTCCGATGTATCAAAAAATCTATCACTAAAATTATTGTATGAATTAAGTGTGGTTATAATAAAGCCTTTGTATTCTATTAATAATGAAAGGACTGGAAACTAATTATTGAAATGTTATTAAATGATCAAAAAGATCATTGCGCTTGTTAATTATATATCGAAAAGAAGAAGAAAAAACAAATAGTAAAACCACATGCATTAGCATTGCAGTGAGTCAGTGACTGACCTGAGGTTCTCTGATGCACATTACTCGACCCGTCATTTACACTGAGTGAAACGATAACACTTTAGAACTCGTCAACTTTAGTTAAAAGATTTCTATATATATGATTCGTTTTACATGCCGCCCATATATAGTTTTTCATGAACGTGGTAAACTTTACAAGAGAATGATTGAAAGTATGTAAACCAAGAGAATCAATCAAATGTAATTAATTTATAAGCGAGTGACATTTTCTCTCAATCTCCATTCGAACTACCAAAGTTTCTACAAAACCAAATCTGGCGTAGTTGAAAAATGGGAAAATGAGTTTAGTCGTTAGTTTATCTCTCGCCAAACTTCGTATATATTAAGATTAAACTTCCAAAAAAAAAAAAAGATTAGATCCATTATTTGTGTGCATTTGCGCTTGTTTTCACGTTTGGTGCAGATATATTTATTCTTGGAACATAGTTTAACATTAACAAAATAATCGTTCCTCATTTACATTAAAAAAAAAGAACAATAATAATAATAATAATAATAATCGTTCTAACAATTTTACATTTTTAAGCATAACTCTTTAAAAATGAATTTTTTTTTTTTAAGAAGTATTTGACCAAAACAGTATTCAAACAAAAAAAATCACGTGTAAACAGAAAAGAAAGTGCAGAAGCTAAGCTTTTGTGCTAGAGGTTGGGTAGTAATAATCTCTGACCTAGTGAAGACTATATTTTAATATGGTTTGATCACGGTGAATAGGCAAATCGTGAGACCCACATAATACAGTGTTGCAGTTAAACTGTGCTGGGGTAATGGTATTACTCACTGAACCATTATTTGTGCTTTGTATAATCAATGTGTATATATATATAGATCACGTTTCTTATGAACTCAAAGAACCCATCACAATATTTTATTAACTATCTCATGGCTTCAATAAGCTTAACTGAAGTTTTCATGGCCATCATCTTTTGCTTCATCTTCCTCCATTGCTTGCTTTTCAAGAAACACCATAACCGTTTCCTTAGAAACTGGCCGGTTCTCGGGATGCTTCCAGGTCTCCTCGTGGAGCTTTACCGTATCTACGACTTCACCGTGGAGGTTCTTGAAAACACCAACTTAACGTTTCTATTCAAGGGACCTTGGTTTTCTGGCATGGACATGTTGGTCACGGTAGATCCGGCTAACATTCACTACATGCTAAGCTCAAACTTCTACAATTACACTAAGGGTACTGACTTCAAAGAAGTCTTCGATGCTTTCGGAGATTCCATACTCACAACGGAGTCAGAAGCATGGAAGAATCTGAGGAAAGCTTCTCAGGTCATGATAAACCATCATGGCTTTCAAAAGTTGTCGGTGAGTACCACGTTAAGTAAACTCAAGGACGGGCTTGTTCCTCTTCTTGACCGTTTTGCAGAGGAAGGCACAACTGTGGACTTGCAAGATGTGTTCGGGAGGTTCATGTTCGACACAACCCTAGTTACAGTAACTGGTTGTGATGATCCTCGATCCCTCTCCTTTGAGATGCCAGAGGTTGAAAGCGCTAAAGCTCTTCACGATATAGGAGAAGGGATCTTGTATAGGCATGTCAAGCCTAGGCTCTTGTGGAAGCTACAAAACTGGTTTGGACTCGGAACTGAGAAGAAGATGAAAGAAGCTAATGCCACATTTGATCGTGTGTGTGAGAAATACATATCAGCCAAGAGAGAAGAGATAGCAAGATCGAAAGAGATTATTAATAAAAGTGAAGATATTTTGACATCTCACTTGAAGCTTGATGCAACCAAGTACAACCTCTCGAGCTCTATCGATGATAAGTTCCTAAGAGACACTATCTTAACGTTCATTCTAGCTGGGAGGGACACCATTGCCTCAGTTCTCACTTGGTTCTTCTGGCTTTTGTCCGAAAACCCTAACGTGTTGAACAAGATTCGCCAAGAGGTGGACACAAATCTACCACGACGTAGTAGTAGTAGAAGTAGTGATTATTATGATCCAACGGAGCAGTTTAAGAAGCTAGTGTATTTACACGCCGCCTTGTGTGAAACAATGAGGCTTTATCCACCGGTTCCTATCGAGCGCGTGTCTCCCGTGCGATCAGATGAGCTACCAAGTGGGCATAAAGTCGAAGCAAACTCGAAGATCTTGATCTTAATATATGCGTTGGGTAGGATGAAAGCCGTGTGGGGAGAAGATGCATCGGAGTTCAAGCCAGAAAGATGGATATCTGCTGAGACAGGAATGTTGAGACATGAACCTTCCTTCAAGTTCTTAGCGTTTAATGCAGGGCCAAGAACATGCCTTGGTAAGAAAATAGCTATGCTTCTAATGAAGGCAGTGGTTGTGGAGATATTACAAAACTTTGACATTGAGGTTGCTGAAAGTCAGATAATTGAACCAGGTCCTCATCTCATTCTTAGCATGAAGCATGGCTTTAGGGTTTCAGTCACTAAGAGACCGTGAAATGTTCAAGGTTGTATTTAATAAGTTCTGTTGTTAAACACATAACTTGGCTGTCTAAAATTGAATTTGAACTGTGGTGCAGCTTGGTTTTGTAATGGGTTTTTATTGTATGCTCTTAGTTTGTATTACGCTCCTTAGCGTCAATTAAAGAAGAAAAAAAGAACAATCAATTCCAGCAAAAGTGTGTGAATTTTCTAGTGGCTTCAAACAGCATCATGAATTAAACGAGGATTCGAACTTATTACAACAATGTGGTTTTAATAACTTATAACAGACAGTTATTACACTGTTACACATCTCTATATCTCTCTCTCTCTCTCTAAACACTGCCATTTAATCGCCGCAAGGTATAAGAAGAAACAAAAGGGAAAGAATTGTGAGACCAATCATCAACAAACACACACCACCAAAACACTGAGAAACCTATATATAAAAGAAACTTCAGTTTTCTCTTCCAAAACATCGAACTCTTTTTTCAATTTCTCCGGCTAATTTACAGCTTCATCGAGCTCGCTCTCGCAACGATGTAGCAGAGCGAGATACTCTAACATTGCATCCTTTGCGGATGATCTCTTAGTTCACTCACTCACTCACATGAGTGGTAAGTATCCTCCTCCATGCCCTTTCTTCAGTACAAGTGGTCCCGCATTATCCGGGACCTTATCCAACGCGTTCATACACACATCGACCATGTCAGCGAATCCCGTCGCTGTTGTAGCCAGCTGTAACCGTAACCTCAAGTCCCGTGTTCTCTTCAGCAAACACCTGAATGATCTCCACATGTATTTGGCCCACTCAGCTGGCAACCCTCCTCCTGTCAGCCAGACTGAGAACTGAGACTGGTCACCTCGAGCTGCCATTTCGGCCCTGTAAAATCTAGCCAGTTCCAGTAGCATTGAAGCTTGCAGGGGAAGCACCGCTACAAACTCAGCCACAAACTCTTCCGCTAGTTCGGGTTTGAGCATCAGATTCCAAAGCACAAGCGCCCATTCGCTTGGCTGGTTAAGACCGTACGCTTCTGCTACGATCAGAGCCTCCTGGAAACGAGACTGATCAACAAGTGCCCTTCTAGCGTTTGTTTCGGATAAACAAAGCCACTTGGAATCTGGCATCCTTATTTGAAGCGAGACAAGGGAAGCCTGACCACAAGCCTTCCGTGCTTTGTTTCCAGCATCAATAGAAGTGTGAACTTCAGCTGCTTCAATGTAATAGCGCATAGAATCAAGGAGATCTTCATTTTCATCCTTGTCATACCGTCGAAACCACTGCTGTGCAGCCTGATCTGCACGTGCTTCTAGCAAAGCAGCCGTTTCATGCTTCATGTCAAAGTGTTTATATACCTGATAACAACGATTTTTTAATAACTATCCCAAAATATTTTGCGTCATGAGCACTAGTAACACAAGTGGTAAAAAAGCAAATCTATCAATCAGCTATCATGATAGTGAATTGTTGTAAGCGGATAAAACATACCATTGCGAATGCATCATGGTCATTTGGGTTGAAGAGATTCAACGAAGTCAGAACAGCCATTCGGAAACTTCTGACAGCCTGGGCAGTGCCAGTGTTTGCATCAGCAGCAGTAGAAAATTTTTGTAGCAAGAGATCGAGCTGCCCGTTTTCTATTAGGATATTGAGAATGAAATTAAGAGCATGAAAGTTTCCAACTCCAGTTATTAGACGACCCAGGCATGAGAAATCACCCTCAGCAACATAAGCCTCAACCCTCGTCGCAGCAAGTGCCACAAGAACATCAACTCCATCAAGGCACGTAGATGACTTGTAGAAGTGATGAGATAAGATAAGTAGCTCAACCTGAAAAAAGAGCATTCCTTATTACCAAATCAGCATTGACAACTTATTTGCCCACTGTTTTAGAAATTCATGAGGCAATCAATCAGACGATATTGTTAATAAGCTTTAAAAATCACATACCTCACACGCGTGTGGTATTTCCTGCCCGGTAATCACAAGACGCATTAATGAATGACCAATTTCCTGTTCAGATGGACAAAGCTCCGCCCACTTCAAAAAGTCTGAAAATCTCCACAAAAGTGGAGCAGGCCCTTCCTCCTTTTGTGAATCTATATATCCTCCACGATGAGCTGCCAGTAAACCCTGGCACATGGACAACAGATTAGAGACAAACACACACAAAGAAAACACAGAGAAAGTAGAAGTCATTAATAGAGGGGTTTTCCAAGTAATCAATCAAAATAAAACCACACGAGCTGAAGTAAAAACTCAATAAGTTAAGATAATAGTGTCATGTACGCATATCAGTTAACAAATACTATAGTTTACCTTCAGAAAGGATTCTGCAAGTATTTGAGCGATACTAGCAGCGGGCATGGAATGTGTTTTGACAAGGAGACATGCTTCCTCAAAGGAATCTTGTGCTTTAAGAGAAAGTAATCGTAACAACTCTATGGTCTGCTTTTGATATGCCTCGGTAAATGTAAGGCCCAGTATGTTAGCAGCTTTTATAACTGCAATGATTTTTCTTGCCAGCCCACGTCCACTGCCTTCATTTAAAATGTTTGATAGATTTTCCAACACCTAGAGCATCAGATGCCAATAAGCAGTAAATCAAACCAAAAGAAAATTATAAGGGAAAAGATAGGGGGGAAATGGAAAAAGAAAAAGAAAAAGAGGGTACGTGGTATTTGTTTGAATGAAGGTGTAATAAGCTTTACAGCAATAAATGAACATTTAGGTGTGAAAGATATAGAGAGAAGAACCTGCAGCGGGTCAATCACAGGTTGGTCTATTTTTAGATTCTGTGATTGAATGATAGAACGAACTTCATCATCCAACATTGACAATGGTACTTGACTGCAAGGCGTAGAAAGCATTGCTAGCTTCATAACAGAATCCAGAATTATCAGCTCAGAAGGTAAACTCTCTGGAGCAAGCTTAAGTTGGAGCTGCTTCGCAGCTGTTACTTGTCCAAACTCCAGTAAAGACAGAACAGCTCTTTCCAACTCCGCAGGCTCTATACTTTCTTCCCACTTTGATAAAGATATCTCCAAACCCGTGTTTTCCTCTTGAAGCTGGAACTCACTTTTGATGTTTAGAAGAGACGAAGAATCTTCAAAATCAGTATTCCTATCTGAAGAATCCACAAAATGTCTTCTTTGTGGGACATTCCCTTTTGCTCTCCTTTTAGACTTCGTGCTGGCACCAAGTACTGAAGTGCTCGTGTCCTGGTTCCTTTGATGTGCTTGGCCAGGGGGCCTGGAGTCCTGCTTTTCTCCAATTTTATTTTTTGTTGCTGAAGAAATATGGTTGTCCATTTTTGTTATGATACTTGCAGTTCGGTCTATAAGATTTGAACTATTTCCATTCGCCATGTCTCTTCTGGTACTACTCGGACTAAATGCTCCTAAATTTTTCACATGTGCTTCCGCTTCTACTGCCAATAACCACACTCTAGTCTCGATTTCTCTCAGAAGATGCAAAGGATAAACCCTGAATATTGGTAAAACCGAAGTCAAGAACCCAGTAAATATGATTATTATATGTCGACCAAAAAAATGATTATTATATATAATGGTACAAGATCACTTACGGATGCGACAGGGTTGTTAGCCCACTCAACCACTGAAGGGATAGCAGTAACAGCTCATAGATCTCTCTTGCAGGGATATCTTTCTCCACCGCTTCTGCATGCTTAAGGAAAAACAAACCTGCCTGCAAGAGATTAAGCAAACCGAATCACTTGTAGCAATATCAGGCTTCCACAGATAAACTGGGTTACAAGTGAGACAATCGGAAAAGTGACCTGTAAAGCAGGGAAAGAGTATCTAACAAACAGAGTTTGGCAGTGACCCCATAATGCGATTCTCTCTTCTGGAACATCCCAAAGGAATTCTTTCCATTCCGCGACCATGGATTCTGCCTATATGTATAGCAGATACAACAAATGTTTATTAAGATGGGGCATTCAACAAATCCCTGAACATAATAAGAACCTGTGGCATACAAACAAAGCTAGCCCGCAGCCAAGAAAAACAGTTTATGTAGAAAGACAAAGAAAATGTAAACAAAATATGGAGACAAATCTTCCCTGATGCGGAACCAAATTAAGGGAGCATTTAAACTCAATAAAGCTTAAGCAATCTGTACTGAGTTGGTAGAACCGTGCTATGCAAGAGAAAATGCCTAGTGATAGAGAGATAAGATCAGAAAATTCCTACACCACTGCAACCAGTGCTTCATCCTAGAGTTGAAAGAATCTCTATCAACTCTCATTTGTGTATAACCATCATACAGTGAAGAGGAATCGTTAGCTAGAGAAGGAGAAACTATCATGGGAGAATTGCTAAAACGGTCAGTTGGCTAAGACCATGATTTCTTATAACTTGCTAGACCTCCAGAATCCAAATGACCGGAAACTTTCTGGCAGATCAAATAAGATAGGAGCTAATAAGTTTTGTTACCTGCGTTTCAGTAACATGATGAACAGAAGATGTCCAAGTGGCACCCATGGTTTCAAGTTGCTTGGCCCAGTTTCGTGCTTGCTCCCACTGCCTGTTCTTTTCCAAAGCTTCCAGTAGAGACCCATCATCAAGAGCCCCACTTCCTAAGTCAAGACCGTTCTCCCACCGGAGTGATGGTTCAGCCAAATTAACTTTCCAATAAAGACGCCGATAGTATGTGGCCGCAGATCCCCCATCACCAAAATCTATCGCAGCAAGAAGTTGTAGTAAGCATCGTTTCTCATATGGAGATGGACAAGTTGACAAAACAGCATCTGCAGCTTTAACAGCTGTTTTACTGATCCAAGATGGACCAAAATTGACTTCTTTGGCTGTATTTGACTGAAAATGAATTGATTCGTCTTTAACTCTAGCCCAAAAAGAACCCAAATGTGCTGAAGCTTCAGAAAGGCGCATTTGAGAAAATGCCTGCAACAAAACAGTAATAAAGACAGGTCATAATCCTATGACGAAGCAATAAAAATTACAAAAACCGGCATTTATAACCCAAGTTATTTTACAACTTCTTAGTATCTTATTTTCTCTGGTTACATTACATCAAATCATAGCTTTTGCAGATTTGCAGAATTCCATCTCAGTTTTCTCCCACAGAAAAGGAGTAAAACGAACGCGGGTGAATTCATGGCAAACAGAAACAGCATCAGATCCATGAGAAGATATCGTTTAGAAGTCATTGTAACAATCAATCAAGGGCCCAAAAAAGACGCAAGAGCAAATAGTGGGTCAAAACGTAAGACAAACCTGAAGAGCCCGGACAAATGGCAGCAGAGAGCAGGAAGGGAGGAACAATTCAAAAGCCTTAAGCAGAGGAAGAAACAAGCGTTGTTCACAAAGCATTGCGACCATTTTTGATAGAGATGCATGCTCATCAGACGAATCATTAGTAACACTGGTATCTTCAGCTTTTTCATCTTCAGCAGCTTCTGTTTTGTGAGAGTAAAGTGTTTTACCAGCTGAGGTGTTTACACTATTAGCTGAAGCCAATGAATCCACAGAAGTATGTGCAATAAGCCGTCTCCGTTTAGGACTCCTCCTATTGTAATGAAACTGGACACCTCTAGCATCCGTTGGCAATGAATTTGTAGCTACCACGGCTGCTGCTATATTTTCTGCTATTTTAGTGGTTATATCGTTCACCTTGATAGATGACGTTTCCCTGAAACGAATGATCTTTGTTAGAGCCAAGATAATATGAAGGCATCTTTTTATTCCAGAAAACGTAAAAAGGTTTGAGACGTCAAATGCATTAAGATCTCCCATACACCTAACCCAATTGAATTTCTGTCATCAATTTTTTTTCAGACCTGGCTGCGGTAATCTCCAACCAGATTGTTAGGCATGATATAGGAGAAACATCCGGAAAGCATGATGCTATGAGAGCCAAAATAGACCAAGATAACTCCTTAGCTTTCGATAAAAGGTAGTCTCCGGGATTGTTTAGCTTCTCAGAGTAAGCCAAAACGCGAAAAAGTTCAGCAGAGACGTAAGCTCCATCTTCTGTAAAGGAACATGTAAAACCTCTGCTTTTGTCATCTGAGGACGATATTGTAGCCTTCTTTTTTGAGTTGGCATGTCTCAAAACGGTCAGTATGTGAGCTTTTAATCTCTGATCACCAAACTCATTTGATGCCTGACAGATGAAAATGTGTCACATAATCATATCGAAAAGCTTGTAACTAACCTATGAAGTTCCTGTTTATGATTTCTGAAACCAGTGAAAGGGTAAGAGACATACCACATTGAGCACCGTATCAAATGGGTATCCTCCAAGCTGCGCTTCAGATAAGAATCCAACCTGATATTATCATACCTCAGGTTAAAGGATAGCTAAAGGGTAAGAAAAGAAAAAGGTAAGACGACTTATCATGATCCATACCCAATCATTGTCTCTTGCTAGCATGGCAAGGTATTTGGTGCTCAGAGGAATGTTATGCATCTGACAGAAAAGAGTAACTAAACTCCAATGCAAGCTAGCAGATGTCTGCTGAGACCGCAGCTCAGACCCATCACCATCACCTGTTAACAGCCAGTATCCACTTGTCTTTCTATCTACCCCAACATCTGGAAGACTAGCTTGTTCCAGGTGATGAAGAACAAGCATTAGCGGAAGACAGGGCTGAGCACCAGAAAAACTGTTTGGGGTATGTTTTTTCGTAGAGACACTTGAAATATCAGGATAACCATATTCGTTAGCCAGGGCCCTAGCTAGTGACCCCATTAGATCACCTTCACTAGACACCTCATGAAACATAGAACCCTTGAATGATTTTTGTCCTGCCATATCCGCATTGTCATTTGATTCATAAAAGGATGATATCCTTCTCAATGATGCCACGTCTATCCGAAGCATGCTGGCAGATAAACCACAAAGCTCAAGAAGGAAGACACACGAAGCCACCAACACAGAATCCCCAAAGTGTGTGATAGCAAGTGGTATGACCTGGAGAGCAAAAGAAAACAGTCATCCAGACATAAATATATAGCAATTGAAAAAATGAACTAAGAAAAAGCGTTCCAGATGGAAGGAAAATTAAGCTAGTAATGGTAAAGCGACTAGTACATACAGATGAAAGAAGTGACTCATCATTCTGAGTCAGAGGTGCAAGTAGCATCGGAACATCTGACTGCATATTTCTTTGTCCATGTATCAAAGAGCCAGATTGATCCTCCAGTTTTATCTTTTCAACTCTATGTTCCAGAAATGCATTAAAAGCTGCAAGTGGCCGTCCACGATGTAGGAAGTGCTCAAGTCCAAGCTCGGTTCCCTAGTTTCGGTTCAATTTAAACATAAGTAGCTATTATATAAACAGCCAGTAAATATACAAATCTCACTAAAATGTTGCATGAGATGAATCAAGATAATTTCGAAAAATGAGACAATAACATGACCGTAAATCGATAGGAAACTATATAAAAACTGAAACATTCAAAGCATCCGCAAAGGTGACATCATCAACAGGTTAGAGAAACCGGAATTATCATAGCACCACCTCAGTTTTTGTGTTGTGAAGTTCCTCTTCGATGTGCTTCTGGATGATTGCTTCCCAAGATATAGCACTTATCTCAGTCGGATCGTCCACATTTATAAAGAACTCAACACCTCTGTGCAGTAGATATTCCCCTGTAGGATATCCTGAGAAAGAGAGCCATCCAAGAGGTCCCTACGAGACGTTCGGGTATAAGAGACAGCGCGAAAATATTTTAAGCAAAACATGTGTGCACTATATTTCACTGAACAGAAAAATTTCTACTACTGATAACGAGTAGGTGTGTACTTTTCTTTTCCTTCCTGCCTAGATCTTAGTGGTCATTTCCACCTAGTGGTTTGTATATGTCTTCAACAGTTTCTCACAACCATCCCACGATTTCGTTGAACGTCTTAAGTTTATTATATTACCAATTACAGGGCAAGTATTAACTTCAACTAGATCCCTCAATTCCGGAAACTTAAAAGAATGTTGTACAACTCAGAAGAGCACTCTACGACAGACAAATCATAAATGTCTACCTGGATATAAAGCTGAACTAATCTACGAACCCCTTTAGGAAACCAACAAGGCAACATCTGCAGGAGTGAGGTATCACGTGCAGCTGAGAAGAATACACTGTCACGCCAATTCAGATACTCTGACAAGACTGGTAAGTTATAGAGTCAGTGAGAGTATGGCATCAATATCATTACACAAATAAACGAAAACGTATGGTGGATCATGGTTTACCATTCCTAGCCTTGGTCCGTAGAAGGTTGCCAGAAATATCTTCTCCAGAACAAGCAGTAACAAGCTTATTCCATAAGGTAGGGAATCTCAGAAGAAATGATTTCAAATTCTCCAGTGTGCACTGTGCAGAAGAGTTACTGTGCCTGTTCACACTACCAGTATTCAAGGATTTTTGAATTGGCACCAGAGAACACATCATAGTTGCTAAAGCTGCCATTTCTCCTGCCCCTTCAGCAATGTCATCAACAGTACAAACAATTTCATCAATATCTGGAATACTAACTTCACCATATGGTGCTGGACCAGGTGACATAATTGAGCGTGCATTTGAAAATGATGCATCGTATTCCCGCCCCTTGATCCTGGACAGCAGCAACCATTTTGCCCAGTGGGAATCACCCTGAATACATTGGACAGATTCTTGGCGGTCTCAGTAAATAGTGAGTTTCGAAAAACAAACCAAAATGCGAGCAAGAACATACATATTAAAACAAATATGACGGACGTGTGGAAAGCACTTACAACAGCTTCCTGCAATGAACTAAGTGAATCATTATCTAGGACCAATTCGTGATGATCAAGGTAGAGATCCAGAAGATTTGGCAGATTATATTGCGTGCAATAATGTATGAATAGCTTGTGTACAGCATTCAGGGTATCAACATCTGCTCCTCTCTCCTTTCTGGACAAGGAAAGATCTAGGGATGGTCTACAAGATTCCTCCTTAAATGAAACTTCGCAATTAAGAAAGATGACACCTGCCCGAGCCAGAAGATATACTACATCTAGAGCGTTCTCCCAATATTCTTTTAAGAATATAAGTTTTCTTGCAAGTTCCTGCTCCATAAGTGTTGTTAGCCACAAGGAGCACCGGATGTCTGCAGGTAACCTAAATATCTTGATATAAGGAACATCCATAAGTACAGCATCCACTTCTTCGATGGAGCCTATATACTCGCTATGGGAAGAAACTGAATAATTTTGGCCAGAAGACTGCTTCGGACCATCCAAAGCAATTTGCAAACTTCCATCATATAAAAGATCCTCAGGAATGAGATCCAACAACTTAAGAACTTCATCCCAATCATTGTGACACATAGAATACTCTAGCTGCGAATCCCAAGGAACATGGACACCCATGACCAAAGGCTGATCCAAAACTATCTGCACAATAGTTCAACAAGAGATATTACTAAAATAAAAAATGCAAACATTATTTGAAATGAATTCATGGGAGTAATACTAAAAATAAAAGGTTGATATGTAAAGTCTTTAACCCTTCATTTAAATGTATCATTGTTACTCTGGCAGTTGTCGACTTCCTAGGACTGCCATTAAGTGCTCTACACTATGCTAATTCAATAAGAAGACATGAAATGCAACCCAAACTAAACAGCATTATTGCTAAGAGCGCAATCACTATTACAGATCTACAATTTCAACCCCAATTTTTAAGATGAAATATATGCAGTGGGTAGCTATTCGAGCAGCAAGCACATATGCAGCGGGTAGCTATGCAGAGAAGGTTGCAATTAATTTGAGCTTCTCCTGAACCTGGAGGTACTAACATTCTGGAAGGGTGCAATTAGATAAATATTTATACATCTAAACTAAGGAGGAAAGAACAGCTATATTGAACTTCTTACATGATCAAATGTTCTCTGATCCCAAGCATTTGACCACACAGCTGCTGCTGCCCAGTAACCAGCAATTGCCTCGGTTTCATCAGGCGCATGCTCAGATTCACTCTCATTGATTTTTGCCCAAGAACCTAGAACAACACCATCAACCTCACCACATTCAATCTCGAGATGCTGGAACAGAGAAGACCCCCCAAGGTGCAAACTAATTTTACTGGAGTCAAAAGGTACAGCAGCTTTCAGAAGTTCCTTTCGACGAGTAAGATATGTTTTCCAGAACTGACTGCTAGGATAAAGCCTCTTTTGTCACAAGGTCAAGCAAAGAAGAAGTTGAAGTGAAGTCAGCATCATACAAATCCAAGATACTCTTCTAACAAGTCGTTAGGAAATGTTATACCTCGACAAGAGATATCCTCTCCAGTACATTGTCTTCATATGGTCTTAAGAAACCATGTTTTCTCATTTCTTCGGCAATTTGATAACGAAGAGATCTCCTCACTGTGCCAAATACCAACTGGTTGAGACACGCTTCTACATCCTCTCCGAGCCTTTGCAAAGTTGCAATGGCAACCTCAGGTTCACCCTACACATCAATAATGTCAAGTGCTAGAATCATACACGTACACTACTCTGTCTAAGCAAGTATATTCAGGTTTACCTTCAAAAATAGGTCATAAGCAATAGCTCTTCCGACATCACGAACTTCAGTAAATGTATCATGATGCTCTCCATTTTCAGACGAGTCTTTAGAATGTTGAAGATGCAATTGAAGAACAGCTAAAGGGAGTCGACCGGAGAGCAAGGCATCTTTAACCACAGTTTTCAAATCCAAATTATCAGTCTTCCAACGAGCCATCATCTCCTTCGGATTTTCCAGAGGAAGAACTTTCGTCTCTGCAACTACCCCTTGAGGTACAAGGGAAGATGCATAACTTATTTCGTCAATGACCTGACCAGCTTTAGCTGTCATCATACCCATAGGCGTCAAAGCAAGCTCCTCATTGGTATCGAATACATTTGTGTCAAGTTGTTTCAACTCCGGATGTGCTGCATCTGGAACAACTTCAAGCTGAGAATCATCCTGCAAAGAACTTGGGTCTACCAGGTTCAGTGACTTTTCATTCTTTCCCTGTAACAACACACGTCATCTGTCAAATTCCAGAGCAAAACACACAATTTCTACAATTAACTTATTAATACCATGTATTACCTTTCCTAGCTTCTTAAATTTTCTGGAAATACGGGATTGAAAGTTCCGGCTGATCTCTAAAAGATAACCCATCTCTGACAACCTCCTTGAATTTTCCATTACATCGCCATACCGTGAAACTGGTGGAAGTGAAAGTATTCGTGTCCTAGGTCTGCTGTCCAGCATGTGTCCATCTTTCTGATATTCAAGTGACCCATATATGCGAATCATCTCAGTTGCAAACCTTGTAGCCAATGCGAGGAGCCTACATTCAACATATAGAAATAAGTATGAAGATGGCAGCATAAAAGCAGCCGAGTCAATAGGGCTAATGGCATACGAAACCTGACAAGATAATATGTTGCTAAAACTGGCTTCTTAGAAATGCCAAATGACAAATCAATTTACTTAATCCTGAAGCTCTAACTGATTTCCAAAAGGAATACCGAGAAAAAAATGTGGGCTGGAGAGGCTTTTGTATGTATCTGAATCGCAGCAACGTAACAATTATGAACATTTTCTTTGCCTTTCTACATAAAGGTGTCTTAAGGAGCATAGTAGTACGATTCAAATAACATGCTAATGCTAATGAGTAAGGACATATCTACCAAGTAGGGAGAATACTAATTTTAATGCGTTACTGATCCATCTCACTGAAGTTTGGGAACTGGAAAACAAAACTATCCTTATGTCCTCATTACTCAGAAGATCCTCACCTAGATACAGCAGAAATCTCAGTATCATTTCTACTCTTGCACGACAACAGATACAGAGCAGAAAAGAGCACCCTTAGCATGCCTTCTTCTGCCAGCTTCACATTACCAAGCGTCTTCAAAGACCTAGTCATACAGCAGAGGTTAATATAAAATAATTCATGATACATGACAAATTGAAATCATTGCTAAAACATATATACACTGGAGATGAGGGAAAACTCAAGAGAAAAAAGCTGAAACATTATCATGTTCTTAAACAAGATGAGGATGCGTACCAACTGCACGAGAGTGTCTACAGAGATCTCAATCTTTAAGGTCTAAACTAAATTCAGTCTTACAAATAAAATTGCAGTAATGATCACAGGAATACAGCATAATTGCTCATCTAGTTAACAACAAGAAGAGGGAAAACTTCGGATAAGAATTGCAGATCAGAGGATGACGAGAAAATCCAAGTTACAGCAATCAAAACTTTACTTTCAGTAGAATAAAAAATTTGGCAGAATTCAGACCGAAAGAGTGATCATATACTGTTACGCTAATTTTTAACAAACAACCTTTCTTCTTCTAAGTAGACACAAAGTTAACTGTGGGGAAATAAGGTTCTAATAGTGGTAAAAATACATAACAACAAGATTACTAGCAACTTACTCGTTGATGTCATCATATTTTAAGTAGTCTAACGCCATTTTCAGTCGCTGCAAACGAGCAACTTTTAGGTCCCAACCTATGACAGCAGCGATTCAATTAGCGTACCATAAGATTTCTGAGCAAAAGTTAAGCGTAAGCAAATCTATAAATCATCTTCAAGTCTCAATATATGTGAGGTTCTGCTGTTACAACAAGGGGATATACGAAAATCATTATGTAAATTTGAAGAAAGGGGAGAGAACAAATGCCTGAGCTAATGCAATACAAGCACTTTCTCATTCTCACAGACAGCTGAGGACTCTTGAAAATAAATTGCAAGCACCGTCAAGATTTCATTGTTACCCAAGTTACAATTAAATTCAGTTCAATTCTAGCTTCCACATGCATTGACGCATCAAACAAAACAGCATGACATAAGGTGAACTAGCTTTTAAGTAATTGTAGCTTAATTCTTTCAGCAAGACACATTGGTTAAGAGGTAGATATCAATCTATCAGCACAATGGACAATATGAAATGGTAAAATCTATAAATTTAAAAGCTTTAAGAACTCAACAAGGTTATTTACCAACGTTTGCACTTCATGGAACAAGTTATGTTTCTTACCATTTTCCAAGCACAAACGATCTGCAGCTTCAGGGCCTTCAAACAATATAACTCTATCAAGGACCTCAACTTGCCAAGGAATACGTGATTCATCTGTTCTCAAATTGTCTCTTCCCTGGCATCCCATGACAGTGGTTTGGAGTGGCTGCAGATATTCAACTGCCTCGACAGTGGGATAATTCGAGGTAATTGAGATGGAAGGGAGAAAAACAGAAAGGCCACTACAAGTCACCAAATAAAAAAAACCTTGGAAAGAACAACCAACTGATTCTCCTACGGAAGTTTCCTCTGCACCTTGAACAGAAATTTTGTTATCGTAATTCAAATAACTATCATCTCTCGTAGTCATATGCGTCTGCAGATTGTAATGAAGAACCTTAAAGCTTTGATCTTCCTTTTTTGTGTGTTTTCTAGAGAAATGAGTGAATCCCAATGGAGAAAAACATAAGTTATCTTCCGATCCCAATTTTTCGGCGGATAGAAACATCTTCCGCATGACATGTGAGTCTCTTTGGAAATTTTCAAGTCCCCGTGCACTGGATTTAGGCTGAGTAGTAAAACCACTCAGCCATGAACCAGAGTAACCAGCTCTTCGATCAAAATTGTTTTGTTGTCTTTCCAAACATGGGTCAGACATAGAGATATCAGAAGCAAAAGACTTATGATCACACCTGGAATAAACATCTTCACCAGCGTGGTGCACTTTTTGCTGGCCAACGTCCATGCCACCGATTTTCCACCCAACCAGACTTCCAGGCCCAAGATGACATAAAGATGGAATAGATTCCACGGACATGTGGTATTCTTTGGAAACAAAGTCATCAACACATAACACATATATTAAACCATTTTCGTCAACTGCAGCTATGAGTGGCGTATGAGAAGCTATAACAAGCTTCCTAAACTTTCTTCTGACGGCTGAACCAACAACGTGAGACTTAAACATGGACGGAGCAAGACTTTGAAAGTCATTTCGCTCATCACCCTTTGCCGTTCCTTCTTGCATATCTGATGAAGAATGCAATCCAGGACCACATGTCTGTAAAATATCGTGATGAGCAAAACAATCCCCAGATTTCACGTCGTATAGAAAGATCAAACCAGAAACACTGAGGCAGATAACAAATTTTTCAGACATTCGGAAATCTGCCCATTCATTTGTAGGTCTGATACTTGTTTCCCCAATGTTCACAAGGGAGACCCATTCAATCCCCCAGTTAAACAGGTGGGCCACAAATACAACCCTCTTACCCTTGCTTTTTTCGTTTGCATTGCTTGTAGGCGTAGATGCACAGCCCGATAACTCCATAACAAATCCAATCAGAAAAAGAGAATCGCTGGAAAAAACTTTGGTGCACCTGTACGTACCTTCCTCCGGCATATTACCCTCTTGAGGAACGGAATTCTCTTGGAAAAGAAGATTCGAGAAAGGTAGATCATTATTTAATATGCTGAAAGAAACAACATCCGCAGAACCAGGAAACGCTGATTTTTCAGGGAACCTTGATTGTCTTATACCCTTAATCTCAGTAGTTTCCACATCAACTAGATAAGATTGCAACCACTTCTTTGATCCATCAAAAGAAGAGGCTGTTTGGTGTTCCGGTTCCTGATTTAGCCTAGAAGGTCCCCACTCAACCCACTCCCCATGCCTGAGCTCACCATTTGGTTTCCCTTTGGCTAAGTGACTTGAATCTTTGAAACAGCAAAAAGCATGGACGGTAACACCACCATGACTTCCGGATACAAACAACAATTCCCTGAACAAGGGATCTTCGTGCCGGTTGTAAGTATCCCCAAAACTACCCCAAGCAACGGACTTTGCATCAAAGATAAAAGGAAAACTACTGCAACTATCTACAAAACCTGGGTCACCAGAAACAACTCCAGATCCAGAAGGAGGTGCAATGTTCACTGGATCTGAACCAACAGATGCGGTAGTAGGACAACTGGAGTCGTCATTATGACAGTTAACGGGAACCTCGCTGCCAATGGAACTCCCTGATAACATCGGAAAAATAATTGGAAAAAAAAAATGAAATGCATAAGCATAGAAAACAAGTTATAATTGTTACCTGCAGTCAGAGGTAGCAGTAGAGCTTCAGAGTGGTGGGAGAGTAGTAACAACGACTGCCTCGACGGAGAAATAAAAGCCTCGCGAAATTCTGAAAGATTGAGTTGCAATTGAGAAGGTTCCCACTTGTGCAGCTGCACCAGTGTTGGGCCTTCCTTCAACAACTTTTTCATCTTCTCTTTTATAACAACAGAAGCACGCGCTAATCAGATTTTATATCACAAATCATCCGAACTCAATGAACACAGACTCGATCAATAAACAATCGGAACGCCGGATTTCGATCCTAGAAACTACGTAATTCAAGCTCGAACCTCAGAACCCTAGCTCGAATTCGATCCCAAAAGCAAACAGTTCTCAGATAATACTTTGAGAGAGATAGAGAGAGAGACCTGAATTAAGTGGTTGAGATCAGAGGCGAGAGGTATCGCGAAGGCATCAATACTTTAAATTGAAGGGGAAAAAAGTCGTACGAAAGATGAAGAAGAAGAAGACATTTGTGATTTGACGACGTGAGATGAAGAGATCGTTGGCGGTTTCCTCCGTCGAGGATTCGGTTCACTTCACGCCTACACGGACCACCGTGTCAGTCGTCTGTTTCTGTGCTTACGTGGAATTCTATATTTACCTTTTTAACAAACAATTCAACATAGCCCGAACTGATTGGGCTTTCTAAAGCAAAGATTTCTTATATGGGCCTCAACATAGACCCTTCTTCTTTTGTGCCAGGATTTTCAAGAAATGTCAACTAGTACTATTACTATACAAACAAAATTATGAAGGCTTGGTAGCTTTTTATGTTTTTGTTTAGAGGGTAATTTTATCAAATATATACTGTAGATGTGATAACAGTTTTTCATTTACATGAGTATCGACATGAACTAGACATTTTTGCTGTAAAGGTAAGAAAAGAAATAAGATTTAATTTATAAAAAAAAAACTACGAAGTCAAAAAGATACATATATATATATATAATTATGTGAGAACTTATGCTAATTTTGATTCATAATTTTGTCAAATAAAACCGTGATATATATAGTTCACGGAAACATTACTCCAAAAATCAGTAATAAGAGGCGGAGAAAATGTAAAAAGGGGGGGAAATCGTGATCCTTGTGTATAACTTAATATTTTCTTGTGATATTTTTTTGTCGTCAATATTTTCTTGTAATATAAAGGTAACGTAACCTCTTGGCCGTTGAAAAGTAATTAAAAAAATAGAGGAAAGGATAACTTGTAATGGCAAACATAAGTAATAATAACGAATGACTTTTATGGTAAAAGATCATTTTATTAATTATTATTCATATAATTTAGAGTAATTACCATGTATTCTGACATATTAAGAGGGACCCAGTTGCACTTATGCAAAAATAAACTCGGAAGTAAGTTTTTGATTGGGGCTGTAAACGTCCAATCATTTGATGGTCCCTCCATGTTAGGGTTTTCAGTTCACTTGATTGTGGTTTAATTAGTGATCAGTTTTGTTCTCATGTTTTGACGTTTGTCAGTGATATATGTTATTAATCTCTTTTTAAACCCCAAGTGCATTATTCTTGATAGCTAATCTCGTAATGTTTCAGTTTGAAGTTACTTGCTTAATGAGCAAAATAAATAAAGTAAAATATAAGAAGTGCTAACTTATGTACATATTTGCCAGATGAGAGGACATGTTATATGACAATCTTTTTCTTAGTAATCTACAAGAGATGCTTCCAAGAACATGTCACTAAATACCCGTTCTGATCACGTTGCTAATTTACCTATTCTCGTTTTTGGATATGATGAGAGAAGAAATGCCAAGAGAGATAGGAGTAGATGAAGGGGGGCATTTCGAGGGGTCGGCACAAAGTGACAGATGCAAGGACATTACAAGACAGTTTTGGATCAATATAATGTTGTTCAAATTATAACACTAGCAGAGACTCAGAGCCCCGCATGGTGTCATCATTTCTCTTCTTGCCCCGCTCTATTATTTCTTTCCTCAAAAAAATCATCATCTTCATTTTTCAAAATACTTTTTCATTCTCTTAGTTGTTCCCCTAATTATGTAATATATGATTTAATCTTTTACAAGTTGGTATCAACATACATACATATTTGTGTTGTAAGTTGTACGATAAAGATTATATTGTTGCCTTTTTTGGTGTGTTTCACTTGTTGTGCGTCCCCCTAACCCGAAGTGAACTTTACATGTCTAGAAAGTCAACAATATCAACTCATTTGGATTTTGATATATATATGCGCAAACAAGTAGACTCCTCCAAGATTAATCCTACCTCTCTCGAATCAGCTATACCTTTCTTCTTTTGTCGTGTTTCCAACACCGTCTTAAAATGTGGTATCTTGTCTTATATAATAGTCTTTTTTTTTTTGAAACACTTTTTTTTTTTTTTTTTTTTTTGAAACACGTCTTATATAATAGTCAAACGTCGAAATTTGTGTTTGTGATTTCATGTCTGAACTCTTATCTCCGTTATACTACTATACAGATTAACGACACAGTTAATTAGTTCGGACAACGTCTTTAATATATAGTCGATACTAGACTTGTTTGTGACTGATATCTGATTTTACCTTTTTCCAAATGAAAAGGTAAAATCTAGCTGTCTATCCGGTTAAATAAGGTTGCTCAAATCTAGAAGATCGCGGTCTGATCGGACCGGACTAGAGTAGTCATAGTTACATTCTTAGTTAGAGATCACTGAAAATGTAATTATTGAAGGGGTAAAGAGAGAGGAATAAAGTTGATGGATGTGAACGAATAATGTAAATTTTAAAATACATTCGAATCCCCCCCCCCCCCCCCCCCAAAAAAAAAAAGCAAGTTAAAACAAAATTTTAAAATAAACCAAATGATTACTTTCGCCAACCCACACTCCAGTCTCCTCCCCACTTCTGGAGGCCCATTAATCAGATTCTTATTATTACCTATAATTATTATTTTTGCCAAACAAAAACAATTACACTTTCCCTCCTTTTGCCCAGATGTATAAAACGAACATTAATGTGAATAAACAATCTTACGAATTATACGTGTATACTATTATCCCACGGATCAACTATATGTCATAGTGACGTTGTCCTTACGACATCAGGAAGCTAAGCTAACTTAACTACACAAGAAGAAATATGCAACCAAATTTTTGATATATTTTATTTGTCATCAATGATTTTCTACTACCAAATTTTTGATATTAGAAAAAGAAAAATTTATAAACTGATCTTGATTTCTATCTTTAGTAAAGGTTATAAGAAAAGAAACTTAAAATGACTAAATAGCAGTGAATATAAAAATAAGTATATTACACAAGTTTCAATATAAAACAATGTATAATATCTATTTTTTTTCTTTCAGACTCGACGTTTTCACTCTGGTATCCAACAATATGATTCCGACATTCTATACACACATAATGTGAAACTACGTGGTAAAGACAAAAAAAAAAAAAAAACTGTTAAAGATGGTATGATTGATCATACGTGTTTCGTTAATTATCATGGTTTACAATAAGTGTTCCTTAACTGCTTGTTATAAGGAATCATATAACTATTATTGTTCGTCTGATCAACAAACGTCCGGGGATAATTACAATACATGCTAATGATATAGCTGATGCTACTATTATTAACGATGTTCTTTTTTACCCACTATAGAATTAGCACGAGGGAATGGTGTACGATAATTATTGTTAACCATCCATATAATTAAGTGTTAGTAACATATATATATAGGTTACTCCCGAAGCAACGATAAGAAAACCATATATACGTCGTATAACTAGAATTCAAGTGTTAAGGAAAAAAAAGAAGAAAGTTTTTTGTTTGGAAAAATGTTATTGTACAAAAACAAGACGGGTATTATGTCTATATGTGAGTAGAACGATTATTCAGGATTTCTCCTGTAAGTAGATGGGTGGTTAGCCCTTTTTTTTTTTTTTGTCACGGACGGGTGGTTAGTCTAATATATAAATTTCATATGTAATACCGGTATGGGTTACCATGCATCTTTATATATGTATATACATAAAGTGAAAAAATAAGTAGACTTGGAATTTGATAAACGGTGGGGTTTCTAAACCATGAAACTATTTCAAAATGCAATCTTGTAAAAGTTAAAACAAGAAAAGGTGAGTGTTAGGATCTTAAGATCAAAGTTGTGCTTATATGACTTTAACTCTCTTTAGATAAACTCTCTTGTCTTGTATTATTAATGTTTGCCAAAATAATAAAGACTGATATTATCTCTTTGTGTAATCAGCTTGCCATCGAAGTTTACAACTACTGCTTTATATATCTATCACAGATTTCCTATTACTAATTTGCTTTAGTAATCATATTAACCGACATGTTCTTGGTATAATGCAGGTGGGCTGGTTAAAGAAGATGGGCTGGTTCAAGTTTGGGCCCATTAACTAACAATCTCCACCTTGAGGCCCAAACTCCTTCACCTTGCTTTGTTGCCTCGACGAGTCCGTCAAACAAAGAACCCACGCCGACTTCATCTTCTTCTGAAGTACTATGGTGCTTTATTACGTTTTCTTCAGTTCTCCGCCGAGTTTCTTCTCCAATCCACCTCTAACCTCCATGAAACTTTAGAAGCTGTTTGCCTTTCATATAAAATCAAGTATCCCCTTTTGATGAGCCCTTGGTTTTCAGATATGATCCTACCACCTGTTCATCGATTGATTTCACTCCTCCACCTTGATAGTTATCTCCTACTGTTCCGACAAGATAAGTGATCCATAATCCTTAAGAAAAAAAGCTCGAGTTCTTCTTTCCCTTGATGAATAATGAATCGCCTTTTTGTGTATGTTGTAGGTGATGGGTTTGATCTTCCGGATTACTGCAGTTTCTCCGGTTTAAACCTATGGCATACCTGTAAAGTTTTAATCTTTTATGATCTCTTTGGGAACTTGATGGTTTTGATTTCAATAGTCGATTAATATCTTTGTGATCCTTTAGAAGTCCTTTCTCAATTGTTCGTACATCTGTCTCCCTTCAGCTGTTAATAAAGTTATCACCTTTATTCTAGCTGTTTAAGACTATGTCTTTTTAACAATTGTGTGCTTCCATTTCAGCTGAGATACTCGTCTCCCTTCAGCTTCAAAGCTGTGTAAGACGTTCTCCCCTTGTAGTCAACTTCTACCACCTTTTCCAGCTACTCCACCTTGAACTAAGAGTGTGCTGCCTCGCCTCATCTTTTCCACAGGTAACCCTAATATTCCTCCATTGTTGTGCTTTAAAGAAGTAACCCGAGTATTAACTCATTACTTCTTTTGTGGCGAGGTTACAACAATGGCGTTACCTGTGGCGTCCCTGTTCTTATTAGGCGATGTTCAAAAGATCACAGCAGAGATCAAACTTAGGCCCAGGTACGGTCTTAGTTAGAAAGTCTGCTGGATTCTTGCTGGTATGGATCTTAGTTAGGTGAACCTTGCCTTCTGCTACAACGTCTCTTATGAAGTGATACTTATTGTCTATGTGTTTAGTTCTTTCGTGATGAACATGATTCTTTGCTAGGGCTATAGCACTTTGTGAATCGCAGTGAATTTTAACGCTTTCTTGTTCAAAACCTAACTCTGCACATAACTTCCTTAACCATATGGCTTCTTTCGCGGTTGCAGTAAGAGCCATGTATTCTGCTTCGGTTGTTGAAAGAGCCACAACATCTTGTAAACTCGATTTCCAACTAACCGTATTTCCCCATACTTGAAACACATATCCAGTTACTGACCTTCTTCTATCTCGATCTGTAGCATAGTCAGAGTCACTGAACCCTTCAATTTTAAAACTTGAATGTTTAGAAAATGTGAGACATCTCTTTGTAGCTCCTTTCAAATATCTTAAGACCCATTTTACAGCTGACCAATGTTCCCTTCCTGGTTCTGACATAAACCGGCTTATTAGGCCAACAGCAAAGCCTAAGTCAGGTCTCGATCCGACCATCGCGTACATAAGACTCCCTACTGCGCTTGCATATGGTACATCTGCCATGTACCTTCTCTCGTCTTCCTTTTCATCTTTAGTTAGACTCTTTAGCTGATATTGAGTAGATGTAGGAGTATTAACAGCTTTTGCGTTTGACATGCCAAACCTTTTTAGTACCTTTTCCAAGTAGTTTTCTTGAGATAGCCATAGGATCCCCTTCTCTCTATCTCTAGAAATATCCATCCCTAATATCCTTGATGCTTTTCCTAAGTCTTTCATTTCAAATTCTTGGCTTAAGCTATCTTTAACTCTTCTGATTTCTTGTTTGTCTCCTGAGGCTATCAGCATATCGTCAACGTATAGTAGTAGGTATACAGCTTGTGTGGTGTTAACGTTTTTCATGTAGACACAAGGATCTTCTCTGCTTTTCACAAATCGTTGGTTTTTCATAAAACAATCAAACTTGATATTCCATTGTCTCGGTGCTTGCTTCAGTCCATATAATGACTTCTTTAACAAACATACTTTATTTTCATCTCCTTTCTTTATGAATCCTTCCGGTTGATTCATTAAGATTCTTTCTTCAAGATCTCCATGAAGAAAAGCTGTTTTAACGTCCATCTGCTCAAGCTCATAGTCCCTGTTGACCACTAGAGACAACATTAACCGGATAGACACATGTTTTACGACAGGTGAAAATACTTCATTATAGTCTATTCCTTCCTGCTGAGAAAAACCCTGTGCAACCAATCTTCCTTTATATCTAGGTTCTTCGACTCCAGGTATCCCTGGTTTTAATTTAAAAATCCATTTGCATCCTATAACCTTTGCATCTTTAGGTTTCTCAATTAGTGTCCAGGTGTGAGCTCTTTCAAGGGAATCCATCTCTTCTCTTGCTGCATTCTTCCATAATTTATTTTTCTTGTTCAGCATAGCTTCTTTGAATGACTTTGGTTCGTCAATATCAATCTCTTCAGACACAGCCAATGCATATGCTGCGAAATCAGTGTCTTCAAACCTAGAAGGCGGTTTGATATTCCTTCGAACTCTGTCACGTGCAAGCATATATCCATCAATTTCAGGTTCTTCTGTGTTTTCCACTTCTTCTTCAGAGCTGGTTCCTTCTGAGTTTTCAGGTTCTTTAGATTCAGTAACTCCACCTTGAACCAGAAGATCTTCGGTATTACTTGTAGGTAGTGTAGGACCTTCTATTAGGTTATCTTTGAATGTCACTTTTTTCTGCTTGTTTAAGTGCTCTGTCTTTCCTGACTCTGCATCTTTGTGGTTTATTAACGTATGTTTATACATCTCCTCTTCGTTAAACACAACGTTCCTACTAGTGACACATTTTTCTTCTTCAGGAAGCCAAACCCTATATCCTTTTACCCCAAAAGGATATCCCATGAAAACACCTTTTACTGCCCTAGGACTAGTCTTTTCTTGAATCTTATGAACATATGCAGAGCAGCCGAAACTTCTCAAGTTGTTTAACTCTGGTTTTACACCCGACCATATTTCTTCTGGTAGCCGAAAATCAATGGCAGAACTTGGTGATCGGTTTATTATATAAACCGCTGTTGAAGCAGCTTCAGCCCAGAAATCTTCTCCTAGTCCAGATTCTGCGAGCATGCATCTCACCTTCTCCATGATTGTTCTGTTCATTCTTTCAGAGACACCATTTTGCTGTGGTGTGTATGGACATGTCTTGTGTCTTTTAATACCAGCACTTTTGCATATTTCATCAAATAGTTTATTGCAGAATTCTAACCCGTTGTCAGTCCTAAGACACTTAATTTTCTTTCCTGTCTGGTTTTCAACTGCTTCCTTCCATTCTTTGAACTTGCTAAATGCTTCATCTTTAGTTTTTAGGAAATAAATCCAAACCTTTCGAGAATGGTCATCTATGAAACTTATAAAGTACTTGCATCCACCTAAACTCTCAGGACTGGATGGTGCTCCCCATAGATCTGAATGTATATATTCCAGGACGTCTTTTGAAGTATGTTTAGCAATAGGGAAGCTCTGTTTGTGAGATTTTCCTAGAACACAAGTTTCACAAAATTCTAGTTTATCCACATCCTTGTTTGATAGATATCCATTCTTCACTAACACATTCAGATTATTCACACTCATATGTCCTAAACGTGAATGCCATATCTTTGTCTTGTCAATATCAGCTCTTGATATATTAACCTCTCTGGTTTGAACAGTTCCTAGTAAGTAGTAAAGGCCGTTTTGGTACTTACCAGATAATATCTCTTTTCCATCCTTGAAGAACCGAATCATGAAGTTTTCTCCTTCATATTTACATCCTGCTCGTTCTAGCATTCCGTAAGATATTAGGTTTCTGCTCATGTGTGGCATGTATCTCACGTCCGTGAGTATAACCACAGATCCATTAGGACTTACAATCCTAATCTTGCCAATCCCTTTGACATCACAATGAGTGTTATTTGCCATCAGAACTTTTCCTCCTTCAAATTCTTCTAGGTCAAACAAAACATCTTTGTTTGGAGTAATATGAAAGGAGCAACCAGAATCCATAATCCATTCTGCGCTGGTGTCATGTGTACTAACCGTTAGTACTAGTGGTTGATTTTGTTCTGATGCAATATTAGCAGCTCTATGAGGCCTTTTGTCTGGACATTCTCTTTTCCAGTGTCCTTCCTTCCCACATATGAAGCACCCTTTGTTGCTCTTGTCATATCTTGTTTTTGATTTTGATCGTCCATACCTACTCTTTGATCTGCTTTTCCAGTTTCGGTTTCCTCCTTTGTTTGATGATCTTCCCCTATCCTCCACGTATAATCCTTCATCTTGTGGTTTAGAGAATTTCCCACTCTCTAACAACTCTCTTTCCTTGGATCTAGCAGCTCCTGTGACTTCGTTAATTTTAAGAGTATCCCTGCCGTACTTTAGAGTTTCCTTAAGATGATCATACATACGTGGCATTGAGTTTAGTAACAGAATAGCTTGAACTTCTTCTGAGACATTCACATTCAAGTTGTTTAGGTCTGCTACCAACTTTAGAAAATCATCAACGTTTGCGTCTATCCCTTTGGAATCGTTCATCTTAAACGTGTAGAACTTATGTTGTAGATATATTCGATTCGGCAAAGATGTCTCCGTGTATAGCGTGTTTAAAGTGTTCCACATCGTAGCAGCTGTGTCACAATGGCTGATCTTCCGTAGGACTTGATTTCCTACGTTTACTACGATGAGGTCTTTTGCCTTCTCTGATTTCCCGAGTTTCACCGGATCAATTTTAGGACTTGAACCTTTTTTATCTTCTCCTGTGGCTTGTGTATCCCCATCTGATTCCTCCTTAGTAGTTGGTGAATCCATTAAAAGTAACTCATCAGTTAGAATGTCCTTTAGCCCTAGGACTCCAAAGTGAGCCATCATACGAACTTTCCACAGCGAGAAGTCTCCAGTTCCATCGAACCTATCCACATCAATCCTAGTTGTAGTCATTCTTAAAGCACCAACAATCCAACCTGGATTGCTCTGATACCACTTGTTAGGATCTTAAGATCAAAGTTGTGCTTATATGACTTTAACTCTCTTTAGATAAACTCTCTTGTCTTGTATTATTAATGTTTGCCAAAATAATAAAGACTGATATTATCTCTTTGTGTAATCAGCTTGCCATCGAAGTTTACAACTACTGCTTTATATATCTATCACAGATTTCCTATTACTAATTTGCTTTAGTAATCATATTAACCGACATGTTCTTGGTATAATGCAGGTGGGCTGGTTAAAGAAGATGGGCTGGTTCAAGTTTGGGCCCATTAACTAACAGTGAGAAACTTTTCTCTCTTAGATGATTATTAATTCTGTATGCATTTATTTTATCTTTCATTAGGTGCAATTTTTTTAACCAAAAAGGTCAAATAGGGACCTATTTCATCAAATCATAATCATGATATCCTCACACAGCGTACAGAGGAATAGATTTTCACCTAAGATATTTCATCATTGCTCTTCCTAATCTATATATTCCTTTTTGGATTCCCAAAACAATAGCAATCGTATAAATTATTTTGAGTACTACATCATTTCGTAAGAAAATGTGAAATCCTAGCTAGAAGAAAGTGATAGATGTGTTTATATTCCCATCACATCTATAGCCCATTTTTCAATGGCCAGGAATATATATGATGTTCAAAATAAGACTATTATCGGAAAAGCCAATTCTAGAAGTTTTGGATTTGTTTTCGAATACAATGGTTACAAAATGGTGTAATAATCAAATTAAAATTACTTATCTAATATATCAATCTAATTATTTCATCTTAATTTGCAAACAATTTAAAATATATTCAACTATAAAACTAATACATTATAACTAAAAACACCCATGTGGTCACACAGATTAATTTCTAATATATCATTACAACACATGTATATGAAAAATATGTTAAATAATCTTTTCATTGATCTTGAAGAAGTGAACAGAAAGAAAGATGGTTAAAACTCAAAATAGTGCATTTTTATAAGTAAATGTGTTATCATAAAATAACTATCAGTTAGATTTTTATAAAACTAACCATACAATTAGCATTTTCTGATAATACACTCTTTTCGTTTCTTTTTATATGATGTTTTGAGATAAAACCACTTAATTGCAACAAAAAATAATAATTAAAAATAATTAATCATTATTATTCTAAATAAATAACACAAATAACTAATTTTATGTAAAAAGTCTCGAACATTGGTATAAAAAGAACATAACACATGAACGCCGTTTCAGGGATGTAACGGCACGCCGTGACAAAAGCTGACTGCCGTTTGAGCGACACGACGTTAACTAGCACTACCTCCCTCATCTTTCTCTCGAGTGCCCTGACGCGTTTTCTCCTTTTTCTTCTTTCTTTCTCGATTTTTCTTATTTATTCCTTTTATATTGTGTCTAGCCGATAATTTAGTTCATAATAAGGCATCTGAAAGTTGACAAAATTAAAACACATTTATCCCATGGAATTCATAACAACCTTTGTAAGTTAGCAACAACAAAAACTTTTGAAAAAATTCAAAATTAGCTTGTTTACTTTTTCTTTTTGACACAAAAAACTGAAATCAGATTTCTTTTTTGTCTTGGTTAATGGTTAAACATATTGCTAATTTGCTACATGATAAACAAGTTAAATATCGCTACAGAATAAACAATGATTCGTACAAAGATGTTGATTTTAAGAGCGTAAACGAGAATAATCTGAGCTCTGAAAAGCTAAACCGACGACAACTGGTGCTACGTCTGTAATTTTTTGTTTCACCATAATAAATAAATCTTGTTATATTTTAAGTGAAAGTTGCAAGGCCACTGGATCAATGTTACAAAAATAGATGTATAACTTGATTCATGCAGTGTGATCTAATTGGTAAAATATTTGTAACATCAAACCGCCTAAAACTTGACTTATATATCATTTTGTATGACGTATGTATGATACCATCACATACGAAAAATTGACTATTATACAAATTTTAATTATACCGGTTGCTGTGCACAAGAACAAAAAAAAATTATACCGGTTGCTCTGATGTCGCGACCGTTCTTTTTATTTTTTAATAAATCAAACGTCTTTTTTAAAGAAAAAACAAAAACGTCTTCAACCTCTAAATGTCTTAAACAACATCTGAAAAATATAAACTTTATTTAATGGATATCAATCAGTGTTTATTTATTATAATTTTATTATAATTTAATTTAGTTTCTAACCAGGGAGTGAAAAACAATTAGCATTCTACTCACATGTAAATCTTCCAACAAAGCCAATCTAATTGGACCTACCAGCAACTTTCTTTTTCCAACATTTATATATTTATCGAAACACTGACATGAACGGATTGGATTGTCTCAACGCAAAATCAAAACCAAAATATCAACCAAAACCAAAACCCCCTCTAACTCTCTCTCCCACGCACAGACACAATCTCATCTCTTCCAAGTTTTTGCGTAAAAGAAAGAGAGAGAGAGAGAGAGAGAGAGAGAGATATGGGTACGATGAACCAAGGAACAAGCTTGTACGATGAACCACAAAACATCATAAACCCTAATAGTAACCATCTTGGTTTTTTTCTCTCTTTCCCTAATCAAACATTATCTTCTTCTTCTTCATCCTCTCATTCTCTTGTGTCTCCATTTCTAGGTCATCACTCCTTAAACTCCTTCCTTCACCATAGCCCCCCTTCATTTCTAACTAATCCTCAAGATCCTATCAATTTCATGGCGAATCTCCCAGAAACCCTAATCTCGATATCTTCATCAACGCAAAAGGATGTTCATGATGGTATTGTTAATCTTGATCATCATCGTCTCACCGGTGGTATATCATCTCAAAGGCCCTTTTTAAATCAATGGTAAGTTACTTACGAAAATGATATATTAAATAAGTTAAAGTCTCTAAGGATCTATTCAAATTACAAAACCAAAACTAAAACAAAAACAGAAAGAAATATACAAGTTTATATCTCAATATCCCTTTCTAGACATAAGATACTGATTTTCCTTTATGGGGTACGTAACTATCAAATTAATATTCCTCCTAGTTCATAATTTTTTAATTAGTTTGAGGTGCCATGCACACATGCCACAGCTACTTATCTCAAACGCGTTGTGTTAATGCTATTTAGGGCAGGGAATTGTCAAGCAGAATATGGATACAGTAAGAAAAACATTGGAAGCGAGATTCATGTATATGGTATTGCTGATGATGATGATGATGTTGGTAATGGTGTACGTATTAGTGATGACGAGAATCATCGACATAATGATACTCCTCGTCGTCATAAACATAATACGACGCCGGTAGGAGTAGGGTGTACTCTAAAGATGAAGAAGCTTAAGACAAGAAGAAAAGTAAGGGAACCTCGGTTTTGCTTTAAGACGCTAAGTGATGTTGATGTCTTAGATGATGGATATAGATGGAGAAAATATGGTCAGAAAGTTGTCAAAAACACTCAACATCCCAGGTATTTTGTTTAATTTCTCCTAGATTAATTTAATCAAAATCTAGTTTCTTTTTTATGGTTAGAAATTGGCTTTAAATTTTCTACTATATTTCAGTAATCTAGTTAATATGATTTGTATATCAGTTATTTCTTCGCTTGGGGGTTAATGATTACTTATTATAGGAACTTTGCCGACTTAAATCAGAGTTTTTTTCCCAAGTGTTAACATTGGTTAATATGATGAGAACATGTAGCCTCTGAGGAATTTAATTGTGTGAGCCATATAAAGACTAAAAATTGCTTTAGCATTTTGCTAATGAATTGGAAATTATTAGTAGAATCTTGTTCTCTACTAATTATCAGTTCAGTTCTATGATAACAAAGACTACTGGCCCAGTGGGAATATTAGTAATTATACAATAAATCAAGAAAAGAAGACAAACCGTTTACAAAAAGAGACAAAAATAGGAGAGGGTAAATGATTCATATGGAAGCATTTGAGTATTATGTGAGACATATGGGGTTTCCTTAATATTCTCCCTGTCTCTCTCTCTCTCTGAAGTTGACATTTGAAATTTACCAACAATGATTTGTTTCGGCCGTAATTGGTATTGTTTCTTCAAATTATACTTCTTTAGTTCCTTTGTAAAGTTTTATCATGAGTTCGATCGGTAATAAAGTTCCATTTGACTCTCGGTATCTGTTTGATACAGCACTAGGTATACGGTTTTCCTTTCTTTCTTTTTTTTTTTGTGTGCAACTGATATACGGTTTCCAATACACAGGAATATGTTGCTTTGATATATATATATATATAGTATATATGTATGTAGTTTGATATATGAATCTTGATTTAATTAGTTCACAATATGATGTCATTTTCTAGACTGATCTTAGAATTTAGTTAACACTGGTTTTATGCTAAAACGCTGAGAAATAAAACTAACGTTTCTTATTATCAATAGATAGATGTAAAATTATTGTGATGCATTTTTCATCAAAAATGATAAAATTAGGTTAACTAATATTATTATTTCTCAAATGACAGGAGCTATTATAGATGCACACAGGAGAAGTGTAGGGTGAAGAAGAGAGTGGAGAGATTAGCAGATGATCCAAGAATGGTAATCACAACTTACGAAGGAAGACATCTTCACCCTCCTTCTAATCATCTCGACGACGACTCTCTCTCCTACTCTCACCCCTCACCTCTCTCCAACTTCTTCTGGTGATATTCTAATTTGTTTGATCTAAAATTAATAATCAATCCTGCCTCGAACTAATCATCTCTATATTCTCGTTAGGAAATAAGTACGTACGTGGTTTTATATGTGTAACGTGTGTTGTGTGGTGGTTTAGTTTTTTTTTTTTTGTGTAAGATTAACAATGTACTTCTTACGCGTCCGTGACTCCACTCCAAGGGATATACTCCATGACATGATGACACAAGCGTGTTGAGTGCTTCCCTTGACTCTTATCTCTTTTAGTTCATACCTCGTCTGCGTAACGAGAATGCTGATCTTTTAGCGAAAAACGTTCTGTTTGGTTATTCTTCTCCTTCAGTGGAGAACTAACTCTGTTTCGAATATTGAAGTAATGAAGAAGTAAGGTTTGCCCCCCCCCCCCCCCCCCCCCCCCCACAAAAAAAAAAAAAAAAAAAAAAAAAACATTGTACTTTCTTACAATCTGAGGATTATGTATGTGGTCATGTCCGGAGACGATTCCTTACTTTCTGTGGTGTGATTGCCAAAGTTTAAGGCTTTGTAGTTTGTATGGTAAAATATATTAGCGGTGGAAGCAGTATATGGTCGCATCAAACACATTCAAGCCCATTTACATGTATAACAATCGCAAATCTATACTAATTTAGATACTTTTATTTTTAAAACATAAAATAAAATTTTAAACTTTAAAGATTTTTTTTTCAATTTTTAAAATTTTCATTAGAAACTTATTAATATTTTGACTAAAATTAGAATGTCAAAGTATTAGAATAGTTTGAATATTAAAATATGAACATATTTTAAAAAATTAGTATATTAAAATGAACAAATTAATTGGTTTGGTTATTTAACTGGGTAATAAAAACAAATCAGGTATTAAGAAACTAATCAAAATTTAGTTAGTGTATTTTAAGGAAATTTTCTCGGAAAAAAATTAAGATTTTATTATATTAGTCGTATGGAAATGGATGATATTTCTTTTGGGAGAATTAGGCAAAAATGCAAAGGCCAAAAAAAGATTAAACAACAACAAAAAAATTGCAGAAAAAAAAAAGCTCTGTAAGGAAAAGAAAAATATAGTTTATGGAAATTAAATAATAATTATAACCCCTTTGTTTGTAAAGATCCATCCCATTTGATACTCTCAAGGTGTTGTGTATCTGAGTTTCTATGTCAATGCTGAATAAACTTGTTTCTTTCTAGACCTTTTCATCAGATTCGGCAGTTTCAGATAAACTGTTGAGTTTATGTGCCTTGGTAACGGGAATAGAGAGGCTACGACGCTCTTTACCGCCAGGTTTAGAAGATGCATTACCGTACCAGACCATACCGAGGATCGTAATGAGCATTCCAAGTACCACTTGCATGTTTAAGCCTTCTTTACCGAAGAATGTGAATCCCAAAACCAAAACCAGGATCGTCTTCATGTGACCAAGTACTTGGAAAGACACAGCCGTGAATCTTCCGATACAAATGAACTGGCTGAGATTCGTCCCGACAGCGATACTGCACGAGAGTATTAAGAAGAACTGCCCAAACAAAACAAAAAAAGCGAGCTCAAATGTATGCATCTTTAGAATCACACACAGACATTTAGACGTACGAGAGAGACTTTACCAGAGATGTAAAAGAAAAGTTGAATGCATCAACTCTTTGGTTAGTCAACCAAAAGTCTAGAAATGGTCCAACCAACAGCAAGGATGCAGCTTGTACTGGAGCCGTATGCGCCAGCAGATTGAAAGAGCCGAGCGAATATTTCCGTTGTAGATAATGTACATACTGCAAAAACATAGTAGCAGTTATCAGCAATATGATGAGTTTGAGCAAGACAGGACATAATAATAAAGAAAGCATTTACGTATTGCTGAAGGGCGGTGCTCCAGACAGCAATAGCGGCGGCGAGGAAGCCGTTGAGGTTGACACTGACATCGGTAACAGTACAAACGGCAACACCAGAAAGAACTAACAAAATGCTGAGCTTGGTATCTCTAGAATACCTGACCTTGTCAAGAACAACTTCAAGAAGACAAGAAACGGGGATCATACTCAGCTTGGCGATCTGGTAGAAACCAACGGAGTTCCACATGAGGCTGACGTTCATCCCAACGATAGAGAAGTTAGCGAAGAAAACGAACTTGAGAAGATCGGGCCAGGGAAGCTGAGAAGGTTGGATATAACCAAGCCATGTCAAGAAAGTAGTCAATAGTGTGGTTGTTCCGAAATGCAAACCGGTTAACGTCGTAGCTGTTATGTCAGAAACAAGATCAGTTAAGTGAGTGTGTGTGTGTTCTATCTAGAGAACCAAGTCAACCCCCGTTGACTATTTTGTACAAGGGTAAGAAGAGACAGACCGAAAGTAAAGCCGTAAGTGGCCATCAAGGCTTTGTTAACGAGGATGATCCCAACGGAAGTAACGACATTGAAGAGCCATGATGCTATGTCTAATGCCGCTTTTTGATCCGTCTTGCTTGTTCCACCCATCTCTTCTTTTATTCAGATCTCTCTCTCCCTCTGCACATTCCAATTTGTTTTTTTTAAGATTATAGCTAATAATAAAGAGAGACGAATCAAAGTAGATCTCAGTTTTTCACAATTCCACGATCTATAAATATGCGTTTTAGATCCAGAAAAGGGCCGAAACGGTTCAGTCATCACAAAGCTCGAACATGAACATATATCTCTCTCTTAACTATAAAAATTCAAATCAGATCCAAAAGGGATTGCACATTTCTAGCGAATTCTAACCAGAAATGTGTGAAGTAGCTCACAAAAATCAGAACGAACAAATCAAACAATTAAAAAAAAAAAGGGGGTTTATGAAGTAAAAACTGAATCTTCACGAGGGAGAAGATGTAATTAATTTGGTACCAGATAACGGAACGGAGAGGAATGACCACGGCGGTTGATGTTACTCCCGCGGCGGAGGAACACGATGAATTCAACTAAGGCCTAAATCAACATGAATTTAGAGAGAGAGAGAGAGTGCTGAGCTATTTTTATTACTATTTTCTCTCTTCCGTTATTTTTTAATTTTATTTTATTTTATTTTCAGTTATGGACTTCTCCCGTTAGAGCTCGTTCTCCTTCCTGACGACGTTTAAGAGAGAAAAAGGAAGGAGAGAAGAATCTTTCCTCTTTCAAATATTATTTATTTATTTTATTTATTTTTTCCCTCACTTTGTTCACTAACAAAAAAAAAGTTTTTTAAATAAACTAACACAATTGAATAACTTAACAAAAAGTTATATAACCTAATGGAGTATTCACGAATGTTTAGAGTTGTGCCTCAGTTTATTTACTTATGTATTAATTACATTAACAAGAAGTTAAAATAACTTAACAATCCACTTCTGAGGAGTCGTGTGAGGCACTTCTAAACCTGTATCTAATGGAGAGACATATCAATAAATTAACATGTAATCTGACTTACTCCTTATCTTTTGTTTATTTAGATTTAACATAAATGTGTTCGTGGCTGTGTATTATTACACCGTGGAATATTCGCTAGCTAGGTAACACGTCTTTGAATATGTAGAAGAAGAAGAAGAAAACATAACAGGGAAAGTGGTAAGAGTAGAGGAGGGGTGGAAACGAGATGTGTTGAACTAAAAGAAAGGCGTGACCAATTTTCTAATCGACAAAAGGGACAATCAATGCAGTAGTGAGGGGACAAACCAAAAAAAAAAAAGACAGAAGTTCCGTTTGGTTAAAGATCCAAAACGGCTTGACTTTTCTTGTCAGTTTCTTCTTCCACTGCTGCTACAATAATAAAAAATTGCGTGTTCTGTAGCCCCCATTGTTAAGTATCTCAGTCTTATTGTCGTTATTCATTGTTTTTCTTTTCATGGTTATGTTTCCAGCCGATATTGCCATAGATTCAATAATACAAGCTTGTATTATATGAGTTTACAGAGAATACATTATGGCAAAAGAAACTCATATGTGTACGTTGCCATATCGTTGTTGTTGTTCATAGTACGTCAAAGTATGAAGCAGAGTACATTTAATCAGAGTCTCCAGAAAACTATGCTAGTATATAATCGTTAAAAAAATACTGATGGACTAAGATATTAATATTGGGCCAAGCATTAAGGCCCATATACACAAGAATGTGGGCTTCGCCACTGAGAGAATTTGATTTCCAAACGTTTTCACCCAAAATGTTAATGACTAGATAGTCTTTCTGCTGCTCGGAGACTGTCCTCTGATTTTAGCTCCATCGTCTCTCCCTCTCTGAAAACACATCGCCTGATATGGACACGTAGAGTCAGTCTCAGCAACAGTACGCATAGTTACTTTTTCCCCCTCTTATTATAGACTCAAATCTTATATCACTGCATAATCATGAATACTTTGGTTTAAAAAAGGAGAAGACAATGGATTTAGATGTTTTAACAAGCTTAAGCTGCAATACAAAGGATCATTCAGAGACTTGAATTCAGCTAGTTAAAACATTAATTCTTTGAAGCCCAAATCACAATTAAATTTTTAATTTTCGGCTGAAACAGTTTCAGAAATTGGCATAGTCGATGATTTTTCATTATAACAAGAACATCAAAGTGATAATAACACAACATTATCACTACAAATATTTATAATAGCTTGCAACGCCTACGAATCAAATAACCAGAAACACCAGAGCATAATTAAACAAAATAAAAACAAGAAGATACAAGAACTAACAAAAAAAAAGATCTCAGACATCCAAGGAAGGATAGGAGCTGCATTAGCTCTCAAGCCCGGCGAAAGGCGAAAGCTTTAGGCGGCCACTGCGAATGTTTTTGAGAAACAAGCCTTAAGATTTATCATCATAGATCTTTCATACACAAGTACACAAGACTTCAAAAAATTTAAATGTTGGGATCAGTTTCAGACATCCAAGGAAGGATAAAAGCAGCATAAGCTCTCAAGCCTGGCGAAAGGCGAAAGCTTTAGGCGGCCACTGCGAATGTTTCGAGAAACAAGCCTTAAGATTTATCCTCATCAACCGATCGCAAAATCGGAGAAAGATCATATAGTTAAACAATTGAAATAAGACAAGTCTAGTAATAGGTCTCAGACATCCAAGGAAGGATAAAAACATCATAAGCTCTCAAGCTCGGCGAAAGGCGAAAGCCTTAGACGGCCACTGCGAATGTTTTGAGAAACAAGCCTTAAACGTCTATCATCATCGACCCATATCTTGAAATGATCAGCGAGAACCCAATAGAGGCTGCTGACAAAGTGTGAAACAGATGGATTAACATGTGTGGGACTTTGTTTAATCCTATTAGCACTAAGAATTCAAATTCTTCAGCAAAAACAGACATTTCTAATAAAACTAAGTCCCAATCCCTATATAAAAGAAAGTATAAAGTTTCAGACATCCAAGGAAGGATAAAAAGCAGCATAAACTCTCAAGCCTGGCGAAAGGCGAAAGCTCTTAGGCGGCCACTGCGAATGTTTTTATTGAGAAACAAAGCCTTTCCAATTATCATCATCAACCAACCCTTTTCATAGCTCAAACGAACTACATAAACAATAACATCTGATATGATACGAAAATAGACGATTTGAAAACACTCGAACTAGTGGTTTTGAGGAAATGGAGAGGATGACGTATTTATAATAATACAAAGAGAAGAGAGGAGGAGGCGTCTGATTAGATAAACATTAGGGTTTTCTTCTTTGCTCCCTCACACGATTATTAACGGCGGCGGAAACACCGACTTTTTAACGAACTCACAATCCAGATGCTTTTAGTAAAAATAATGGGCTTTATTATTTCAATAAAGCCCATATTATTTACGCTGCTGAGGTAGAGACTACGCCCCCATACAAATCAACAAAACAAAAGAAAGAGACACTCAGAATAATGGGCTCTATTTATTTCAATAAAGCCCGCCCATATCACGGCAATTTTGTTAACGAATGAAGTTTGTTACCCTTTTCCCCAAGTCAATGGTTGAGTGAGTCTATGGAGACAACCAGAAAGATAACTTCGTGGATCAAAGAACATACCTCCACGATTGTAAATGTTTAACGAGGTACACACGCGGTTCAAAAACAATTCATTATTCCCAAGGAGCTGGCTGGTTCATGCAGTCTGCATTGGTCCTAGCTACTAGAAGAGATTTTATGGTTTCATTACTTGTTAAATTTTGTATCTCCAATTTGCAAAGCAGCATTTCTTTTTTCTTGAAGCACCTTCTATATATACTGGTTCAGCGCTAATGGAGGATTATATTAGATACAACAAACATGGAAAACGATAGTATAATTATTCAAACGACACACGCTTTTAAACAAGCTCATTAATTACAATTTTACAACGTAATTAGCCCCCTGCGACTAATGATCAACTAGATCTCCTTCGTTGCCCTGTAAAGACTCGCAAGAGAGCGAAACTTTTTCTTCTTATAATACCTCCTTATTATCTTCGTCGTCTTCACAAAACTTTGTCCCTCCGTAGCATTCTTATTCATCATCATACGTACAACAACACTGTCGTTTTGCTCCTCATGAAACTGATCACAAGTGACAACATCGTCGTGTCTCTTCGTAATGACTCCGCCTTCACAACCGCTGCTACAGCTCAACGTATCATCTTCGCTCAATTGCATTAGCTGCTCCGCTGCTTCCATCTCCGTCTCCGAAAAACCAATCGCCTCCATTTTGATTGATCACTTTCGATTAATAAAAATCGAATATCGATCGAATTGATCTCGCGTCCTTTTTTGACAACACTCTGATCACTCACGTTTTACGTGTCTCGTTCGTTGTTCTTTTGTTTTGTCTGATATTGTGTTGTCGTCTTTTCTATATATAAGAGAATAAAAGAGGAAAACTAATAAACTATGAAGGACAAAAAAATGGAAATTTTACCCAAAAAAGAAGAGAAAAATGAAACTATAATGTCGGTTTTCATGGTTGTTCCTCTGCAACTGCATGTATTTTAAATAATTAAATCCTGAACCGTCAAAAGTATCCAACGACTCCCGTGTATCTCTCTGTTAACTTGTTTGATAAGGTTTACTAAATTTCCTTTTTGCAGGAGAGATAGATGCGTTTGACTTCAATTATACAATATTCCTTTTAATTGCATCAAACCAATGTGAACGAAATTAAAAGGAAAAGTAGTGTATCTCATTGATTTGTTTTATCTTTCTAGTACAAACTTAATCCATGAAAAATAATTATTGGAAAGCTACAACCAAGAACTAAAACATAACAAATCAAAAATTCAAAAAAAAATTTAAAAAAAAAAAAATTAATGAGTTGTGAGAAAGCTCTAAAATCGCAAAGAAATGTATGATATAATCGCAAAGAGATCCATTTAACAAGTACATTGCAATATATATGTGCATTGCAAGAGTACAGTGGGCTTACACTCAATATCTTAGATCCATTAAACAACTGTGAAAAGCAGGTCCATCTAAAAGAGGAAAAATAATGTGGCTGCTGGGATTCGAGCCCAGGTCTCCACGGCCACAACGTGGAATTCTCACCACTAAACTACAGCCACTGTTGATGTTAAAGCTGCAAGAAAAAGTTCTGATTCTCCTACAAGAAAACTGTTCGTATGCATTCTCCGTTGCTCTTCTTCATCAAAGCCTAATACAGTACAACGCTTCATTAATCCTGTTTTAATCACAGATCACCAGTTATCATTCATTTACTCTCTATCCTCCCCCACTAGTAACCTTTTAATTACTCTTAATCACCACTAACCCCGAAAAAAATCAGTATAAATTCGAGCCATCGCTAGCCAAAGTGATGATCACACACAACAAGAAAGTACCAAAACCAAAGCTTACACCAAATAAGAAATGGCTTCAAACACCACTTTCCTCTTCGCACTTCTCGGCGTCATCCTCCTCCTCCAAAACACCACAGTCTCAGGCAGGGATCTCCCGACGGCGGAGTCAACCAACATAGCGGCAAGACTCCAAAGCGGAGGACTAATGGAGTGTTGGAACGCCTTGTACGAGCTGAAATCATGCACAAACGAGATCGTTCTCTTCTTCCTCAACGGTGAGACCAAACTCGGTGTTAGTTGTTGCGAAGCCGTAGACGTCATAACGAACAGCTGCTGGCCTGCGATGCTCACTTCTCTCGGCTTTACATCTGAAGAAGCAAATGTCCTCCGTGGCTTTTGTCAGAATGCAAATTCTAGCGGCTCTTCTCCCGCTGCTTCTCCCAATAAAGCTTGACTTTGAGTAACGTATTAGTAATAATACAAGCTGATGGTTATTATTAACTTATAATAAATCTTATAATTCCAATGATCTGAGTTTCAGTGTTCTTTGTATTTTACCAAATCAAAGATTGACTAAGAGTTCAATACCTTATGAATTTTTTTACATTGAATCTCAAATAAATTTTGTGGTTTGTTATCGTTTTAGGGGTATATACTATTTATTTATTTTATTGGGAATATGATATATACTCAAGTTCCAAAACATGAAAAGAAAAACAGAGAGGCTCTCTGACAAATTAGGTGACTTGTTTCAGAAGTAACCAGTTCACTTAGATAAGAACAGAAAACAAAGATAACTTGAGAGACAGAAAGGCACAAGAAACTCCTCCATGGTCAATTCTTAGGGAGTCATGGAGGGCTCAAGGAGTTAGCCACGTCGATCACGATCCTGTTCAAGCCTATCCATTGCTGTCTTAATCTCTTCCATCTTAATCAGTTCAATATCTGACATTATGGAAACAGAGCGTGTACTGCTGAAACTGTATCAATGATGTAGTCCATGGTTCCAGTACGCAGACTAAAATTTCCTTACAAACAAAATAAGTTTCATTTTGTTGACTATTATGTACTACTGAGGATCAGTTTCAGCCTAAGATAACGGTTTTTGATGGTATGTAAATCAGTGTGACACTCTCCCATCTTTCGTTGACAACTTTATTTTGTTAGTTGAAGAATCTCATATGTAAAGGAAAACTGATACGTTGCATTTCATGGGATGAGAATTTCGGAATAGAGAACAAACATAAAGTAAACAAACTAACAAAAATCTTTAATATTGCTATCAAGAAGAACGCAAAGTCAGAAACTAGCTCTTTTGAAGTGTTCAAAACTTCTTTCATGGTGCTGCTGCTTCTCTTTTGACTTCCTCTGGCTTTGCCTCTGTTTCTGTCTCTTCCACAGTCGCATCGTCGATCACTTCTTCGTCACGAACGGTCTCTTCATTCCTAACCTTCTGATCATCAGCCGGAATATTTTTCTCCTCTTTTTCCGGAGATTTTGTCTCTGTTACCATAGGTTCTGTCTCTGTTGACAGAGATTTTGTCTCCTTTGCCGGAGATTTTATCTCTTTACTTGGAGATTTAGCATCAGACAAAGCTGTTTTCAGATCTTCAGTAACTGGAATCTTTTCCAGTGTTGTCTTCTCGTCCTCCTTCATTTTCTTCTCTGCCTTGTCCTATTAACCAAAAACCACAGACGACATAGAAAGATTAATATAACTAAAGTATATGAAAAGCTACTACATTATGTTTTGTGTTTATAATTTGTAGTGACTTACTTGAAGGAACAAGTTGCTAAGAGATTTCGCAACGTCAACCTTCTGATCTTCAGGAAGTGAAGTCTCAAGCTCCTCCGGCGCCGGAGCTCCGGCTGACGTTAAAACTTTTGGCTTTAGTGCACAATTTCCCATGTTGCTAGCTAGAGTCTTTTGTATTCGAAATTCTCTTTTTATTGTGTCTGGTGGTTCGAGTTATTGCACAAAGAACATGAGCTGTTATATAGACATTCACACACACACACACACACACACACACATGTAGTGTATACAGTTGTGCCCGTCCATCTCGTTACGCGGTTAATTAGATAAAGAGGTGGTGGGGATCCAAAGAGACTCAATACGATTCTTTTTTCTTCTCCTCTTTAATACGATAATAACATGATCCGTTGTTTTCTTCTGTATAACTGTATTACACTTCTACTCTTCCTAAGCAGAAATAACGTTTATATGGACTAATTAAGGCCGAAGGTTTTAATAAACGGAAGGCTGGATCCTGTATATTTGGATTAGAGAATGCAATTATATATGTTCCATAATAATTAAACGTAGCTGGTAATTTTCCTAAAGGGAGTAGTTCACCTTTTTTTCTACAGCTTTAACCTTTCCACCTTGTTGGTAATTTAATCAAGAAGCTGGCGAAATTGGCGTTGGACGATTTGTCAGCTTGTCTAGCTAGTGTGGGGCTCTCGCATGTTTCTTTAGTATACCAAATTGTAGTGTTTACATAGTTGGTGGACCAAAAAAAGAGAGCTTATGCTAACATCATTATTAATAAATGGGTTTAGGAGTAAACTGCAAGAATGTTTGGATTCACAATTATTGTTTGGTAGGGTTTTAAGTTTTGATTATGTTCGTTCAAATGCAAGAACCAACTCTAATGTCTTAGCTAGAATAAGATGATGATTACTACTTTTGAGATATTTTGGCATCGATTCCCTGTTCTAACAAGTCCTATCACATTAAGTAGAAGAAGAACGCAAAACAAGTTAGGAAACAAAAAACAATCTGGTCATAGACCATCAAACCGGTCCTATAACTGATAACATCAAGTAGTAGTCTTAAGCAGTATAATATCACGTATCAATCCATGGACGCTTCATGATCAATATCATTGCGAATGATGGTGTCACCGAGGAACTCCCAGCTCTAAGAGACGATAAGAAATAGGAAGAAAATCAGCAAACAATATGGGAAAATACAAAAACAAAAACAGGTTCTGCATTGTATAGAGACGAACAATCAATATGGGTTTCAGTGCAAGCCCCAAAATGTGTGGATCCAAATAGCAAAAAAGGAAGATTAGTAGAACTTTGAAGGAACAACTCGTTGTGAAACATAACCATTACATGGAAAAAAGAGTTCAAAAAGAGAAAAAGTAGTATTATTCTTCTTCATTCATTGCCTGAACGCAAGTCCTTGGTAAAGTTTTAAAATGTTTTTGTTTTTGGATTAATTTTCGCCTTATAAAGATGCAGCCGACCGAGGGTCACAAAGGCGTGGCAAATCCTATCGCATTAAGTAGAAGAACACAAGTCAGAGAAGCAAAGCTTTAAAACATAACACAAGCACGTAAAAAAAATCTAAGACCAACCATATAAGCTTTGATCTTTTATTATATACAGAGTTGAGACACAAGTGCTCCAGGTTTTGTTTACTTTTATAAAAAATATTTAGTCAAGCAGTTCTGATTGTTTCAGTCTTAAAGAGAGAGTAATAGACTAGACTAACGAAAATACTCTTGCCACACACACAGAGCTATGCTTCTAATCAAGAATTTTAATCCCGTTTAATCTAAACCTTGAAAAAGTTTCAACCCCGTTCCAAAAAGAAAAAAACTAGCACAAAGGAAACAAATTAAAGGAAAATAAATAAGTAGAAAAAAAGGATGAAAACTTTTACCCAGAGAAAGGCAGCTCCAACAGGAGGAATCAGCAGCGATGCTTGAACGGAGGCGAGCTGAAGCAACCGCACTATGAAGTGGGATCATCGTTTCAACGCTTCCCAAAGCCGACAGAACCCTTCACATTTCCACCATTGACACAATGTTTTTTTCTTTTAACGTTTCAAACATGGTTGTTCTCTAAATTTCTTTGTTTTTTTTTGTTTTTTTCTGAGCAATTAAGGATTAAGATAAAGCAGCAGAAAACTGAGTGAGTGAGTGGTCACCTTGAAGCGCGAGGGATGGATTGGGAGACTGAAGCAAAATGAGATGAAGTCGTCGTCGTCGTTGTGGGTTTAATATTGAGGCACTGCTGAGTTACGGTTCTGGATCTTGATACTAAGTTTCTGGAACCACTCATTATCGCTGATCTGCAAACCGATGCCATCTCTGACTTTTTGAGATTACTAATTTGTGTTTTCCTGGGAACCGGAGAGAATCTCAATGAGCGAGAAGAGGAGGAAGCACGATGAAATGGAACTTAAACCCTTCAGTGAAACTTCGTCGTTTGCATTTCAGCGACGTACCCCCTTGTTGACCTTTCATTCATACACCGATCCATCGGAGTAAGGTCCAGGATTAGAGAGTAATCTCATTTGCCGCAATATTCAACGGGCCACAAGTGCATATAGGCCTAAAGTTCAGGCCCAAGAAGTTTCACATAGAGTAGAGGCAGAGGATAAAAGTGTCATTTCAGCTAGGTCAATATTTAATAAGCAGATATTTTGTTTGCTCGGAACGAGGAGAAAGAAATCTTTGTTTTCCCCCAAAGTGCTCAGTGCTCAGTGCTCAAACTCACATGAGTGTGGGCCTATCTTTTAACCGCACATCCTAACCAGGGTTAACGTTGAGACACCAGCAGCCCTTAGAAAATATCTAAACCCTAGTTATACTTACTACGTCATCTCCTCTATAAATTAAGGCTGCGTCTTATCATCTTCAATTCACAAGTCTCTTTCTCACAAACCCTCTTTTAGAAGAAAAAATGTCTGCAGAAGTAGAGTACCGGTGTTTCGTCGGGGGCCTAGCATGGGCCACCGGAGATGCAGAGCTAGAAAGGACGTTCTCACAGTTCGGCGAAGTTATCGATTCTAAGGTCCGTTACACGAGAGATCGGACTCCCGGATCCCGGATTCAAAACGAGCCGATGATTCCGATCCTCGACGGATCTGATTCCGATCTGTGTTTCTCTGTTACTTGATTCGATTACTGTTACTATGTTCTTTGTTACTGTTACTTGCTTTGTCCCATCGGTACGTTAATCTTCCTGCTTTTACGAGCCCGGAGAACGTTCGATTCCTTGTTTCTTCGCTTTTTTTTTTCTTTAATTCAATGTTTTTTTTTTGCTGATTATTGTTTTATTTGATTTGGTATTGACAGATCATCAACGATCGTGAGACCGGAAGATCAAGGGGATTCGGATTCGTTACCTTCAAGGACGAGAAATCCATGAGGGATGCTATTGAGGAGATGAACGGAAAGGAGCTCGACGGCCGTACCATCACTGTCAACGAGGCTCAATCTAGAGGAAGCGGCGGTGGAGGAGGCCGTGGTGGAGGCGGATATGGTGGTGGTGGTGGTCGTGGATACGGAGGAGGAGGCGGTGGATACGGTGATAGACGTGGCGGAGGTTACGGATCTGGTGGAGGCGGCCGTGGTGGTGGCGGTTATGGTGGAGGTGGCGGCTACGGTGGTGGTGGTGGTGGCAGACGTGATGGTGGTGGTTATGGAGGAGGTGATGGTGGTTACAGCGGAGGCGGTGGCGGTGGCTGGTAATCAACGATAGAGAAGTTGTCTGCCGCTCTGTTTCGGTTTAGATTTGCTTCTGCATCAATGTTTCTCCTGTTTGGTTTTGTTTTCTGGCTTACTTTTTTGTTGTAACGGATCGTTTAAGTCTTTGCTTGCCTGAAACGAAATGTTGAATCCCATCTTGTTCTCTAAATGATAAGTTTCCCTTGGTTTCGATATTTGCACCGTCGCATAATACTCATTCCTCGGCCGATCAGCTATTATAAACTTTATATACCAAAGGCCTATTAATTTTTGAATTTAAATTAGAAGAGTATTATATCCGTCACTATTTTTGTTGGAGATGTTCAACATTATTGCGTTTTAGTAGTATAATATGATATGAGCTGTTTTGGATTTTGTCCAGATCTCATCTCTTTGATTTTTGATTAAGAATATAAGCCAAAGAAGACAGAAATATACTCCGAATATTCTCTTTCTGTTTTTGTAATTATATACTTTTCCTCGAATGTTGACATAATTTTCACAAGATTATTTTCAATTATTTGAAATGGAATTCGACATATTTCAACATTCACAAAAAGGTTGTTTTCCCTGTTAATAGAAATTTTGATCAAACAAATTAGCCAATAGTTCCAACCATTGTAATGATTTACTTACAGTAAAAGAAATATACCTGAGTCACTTCTACAGCTAACCCAAAAGTACTCATGGCAAAATGCCAAGGAACAGATTTTCTCCATGAAATGATCAAACATAATATTAACAACTATTAACAAAATCACATAGTTTTTAAGCTGTATTGATCATATCTTTGCTCTTGTATAACAAACTATTCAAAGCTCCGAGTTGAAACATTATATATCTTTTGACAAATGTGTAGACTGGTCGAACAGAGTTCTAGTTTTACTTTGTCTGAGACAAGTAACTCTTTAAAAGAGTGGAGATTCTCCGTTTGATAACTTCTTGTGATCAAAGATTTCCACACAAAGTAGGTTTCTGCTTCTTTGTCCTTATTAAAACTTTTTCTTCAAATGAGAAAGTTCTTCGAGTTTTAATGTGCTAAGGATCAGGCATCATCACTACAACAACATCCTAAATGAGCTACAACAAACAGCTTAAATCTACAAGGGAACGAAAGATTACATCAGTACTCGTTCGTCAAGTTGCACAAGGACCAAACCAACCACTTGGTAAGGAATATAATATATCACTTGGTAGTCGCAAGAAAATGCCTACCCTTTACTTTCTTTCCTACATATTCTTGGAAAGCTACTGTAACAGATAGTTTACACAAAGTCATCACTGTCTAGAGGCAACGTGTTTCAAGTATGGCCGTGTGTTATCTTCATATATAAGAAGAAGAATGCAAGTGGAAGCCCAAAACATTGGAATAAAATCCAGCAGATCTTTACTCAAAATGTAACTTTTCATATATCACCAAAGTAAAGATACAGAGTATCCCTTCCATATTGAGTAACAACTAATTCATTCAGATGTTTCTGGAAACGAATCACTGTACAGCTAAGGAGATTCCCCCAAAAGCTCAAACTTAAGTACTGTACGTGGGGATGGATATATGTAATTACTACCATTTTAACACCTCTGGCTCTAAGATGATCAGAATATATATACTGTGAATGGGCTACTTGCAGTCAGAATCCCATAAGCAACTTGCACCCTATATATATATCTTATTCTTTGAATATATTATGCTCCCACCAGCCTCATGATTAAGATTCTTTTGTCTGGTTTGAACTTTTCTTTCTTGTAAAGTAAAGTATTCTCATGCCCTATTAAGCTCTCAATAACCAGGAGCAATATCTATTTGTAACTTGGAGCAGCACAAATAAAAGTATCTCAAGAAGAGTGGATTATACAAAAGAGTGAGTGACAGGTATAAGTAATTAACAGTAATAGCAACAACAAGTTTTCAAAATTCACCAAGAAAAGTGACTGTTTAACCAACTGAAGACCAAAATGCAAATGAATGACCAAGAAAGAAAGCATAGTTGGCAATCAATAATAAAGTTTGATCCCCAAACTTCATTCCCTGAAAGGACTTTAAAATTCAGAAGAACCTATAGCTAATGGTGTGTGTGTGTGTACACATGAAATTAATGTGATCCAGTTTATCTGCAAAATCTTTTTACTGTTCTTGTCAAAGAAAATAACAGAGAATTTCTCCCTATAACGTTAGGCCAGAGGGCAGAGTTTTCCACAAAGTAGATGAATACTGACACATAACTTGCTAACTTCCTAACCTTAATCTAGAACATAGCTCATCTCTAATTCAGTTATCATGTTAAATAAGTGATCACAACAGTCACGTATATCAAAACCTCCTGCCCTAGCTTCAAACTCAAAATGTAATAAGGAAAAGAAGTTAGAACCAAAGTATAATAAGTGATTAGTCAGATATTTTAGATACTGATCTCCACAATATTGGCTGATATTCTCTTTCACTGCTTGCTAGGCGATTCCTATGGAGACATTGACTTTAAATTCTCTTCAGTTTTCACAAGATATTTGTTTAACAACTGGCACTACCCAAACTCACCTTACATCTTCAACTCCTTTATAAAAAGGAAGCCTTCTGAAGCATAAGTGCACATATCATCCATCCTCTTGACTTGTAAATCCTCCCATCCAAAACTAAAAAAATCTCTATCACAATGGCATCAAGCTCAGTGTCTTCTCACAGCTCTGGTTTGTGGACTGCAAAGCAGAACAAAGCATTTGAGCAGGCTCTAGCAACCTATGACCAGGATACTCCTAACCGATGGCACAATGTTGCACAAGTTGTTGGTGGAAAAACAACGGAAGAGGTAAAGAGACACTATGAACTGCTTGTGCAAGATATCAACAGCATAGAGAACGGTCTTGTCCCGTTCCCAAACTACAACACCAATGGCAGGCTAATTCAGGAAGAAAAGAGGTATCTATTGCCCTGCTGTTGACGCTTATATACCAATAAAACGTGTCAAAGAAAGCTACCGAAGTTGATTTTTGATAATCTTAGTTTAAGATACATCTGTAGAGAGATTATATAATCAATGCATGTCTCTAACAATTCATATTTTGTGTTTATATATATGTATGTAGGATGAGAAATATGAGGCTGCAGTGAAAAAAGAAGATACACTGATCGATTCTTCTCTCTAACAATTTGCCATGTCATGTCAATGGCAAATTGTTGTTTACTTTCCTTTGTTTCCTCAAAAGCTTTAGACGCTGCCAAATCTCTCGATACCTCAATCTTAATTATTCAAGTTGTGTTAGGTTTTTAATTTGTAATGAAAAGTCCCAACCTCAACTCTTTAAATCACTCAAGTTGGGAACTCTGCCATTTCTGAGAGTACAAAATAATGCTTTAGTGGAGGAGACTCAGACATGGCGGGAAATATGATAGGTTGCTAAAAAGACAAAGTAACTTTGGTATAGTCATCATAACGTGCGCCGTACGATACACCACTGAATTAATCAAATTAATTAAGAGATCCCCTATTAATCACCTTTTACAAAATGGCATAATGAGAGGCCTTTTTTGGAGAGATATTGGCTTTAAGCCCAATTAAAGCGATTAAATCTAAATAGTTAAACTTAGGCCTCTTCTTCCCCAGTCTTGTCTGCTTCCCGGTTTGACATTTCATGACGACGGCCGGTTATGCTTCATCAGCCACCCCGGACTCCACTGGCTCGATCGCGGAAGCCAAAGAGATTGATTGATGCCAATGAAATTTATGTCTAGTTACGACATCCAGATGAAATTCAAGTCTAATTACGACTTAAATTGATTGATGCAAATATTAACCAGGATCAGTTATTTATCGCATTCTAGAAAATAATAGGTAAACGGCAAAACGCAAGAACAAAAACAAGCCAGTGATTTGACTCAAATTTCATTTGTTAAAAACAAAACAAGATTCTAAAGAAGTAACCAAACCAAAAATGGTAAAAGTAAAAACGAAGGCAAAAGCCTGGATGAGAAACAAAACATAGTGTATTAGGTATTGGTGGCACGAGTGTAGATCTGCTGGCTGGAGTGAGCAGCGACCATCCTGATTACACCTTTCGCCATTAGCTCCCTAATCGCCCTCCTTGCTAGAGACCCGTTTATCTGGGAAATATTATTATCATGTTTTTTTTAAGATGTGGACAGACAAATAACGAGACTGACAAATCACAATCATCTATTTAGATGGAAGATTTGAAATTAGCAAATGTAATCTCATGAAAAAGTGATTTGAACAACATATTACATGTCTCTCTCTACCTGTATAATTGCCTTGAAACTAGTAAGATCATGTAACTAACTAGGATATAATTAATGGAAGAGAGAGAAGAAGTAGATAGATACCCTCATACGGTCAGAGAGAATGGAAGGGGTAATGAGCTTAAACTTGGGAGCTTCAGTGAGAAGCTTGTCGTAAGTGGCCTGATCAAACAGCACCATGTTGTTCACCTTCTCCTTTTGCTTTCCCTTGCTCCACTTCTGTTTTTTTCGTTTCCAACAACAAAGTGAACCAAAACAATGTTATTTCAACAAAACCAATTCAAAATGTTAGCAGCTTAGCTAAACTACACCGATAGGAATCAGATCTTTAAACATTCACCAATGTAACATAAATTATGTTTCGAGAGGTAATTGAAGAAGAGGAAACAAACCTTCTTCTTCTGCTTTCCACCTCCGGATTTGGCAGGCTTAGATGACGGCGGCGGAACCTTGTCTTTCTTCGGCGCCTGTTACAAGACACATCAATAGATAACGAATCAGACGAGATAAATAGATCTACTTAGACCCTATAGACAGAGAGAAGAAGAATGATAGAGAGATACCATGTTGAATTGTGCGAAGGAACGAACGGCGATTAGAAGAGCTGAAAGATGAGTAGGAAGCTCAGGTAGAAAACTAATTAGGGTTTGGTCTCCCTTATAAATCTCTACTAGGGTTTCAACTACGGGCCGTTATTATAGAAAGCCCATATTACGTTTTTTTCTTTCTTTCAAGTGAGGCCTACTGACGTTTTAAAACAGTGTGAATAGGCCCGGTCACATTTACCCGGGAAAAGGTCTACTAGCAGACATCTCTCTGCTTAGTGAGTTATATTCATCAGAGGCCTTAGTGGGTCTAAATAAGATTGTCAAAATTGCCATCCTAAGGCCCAGATCAATCCTTATTCCTTAGTGACACGTGCATGCCTTGCTTGTCTCTTCCATAAAAATAAACTTGCCAAATCTGAAATCGCTTAGCAGGCAGGTGAATCAATCTCGTCCTCGCTTTTGTGCTCGCTCCGCGAACAACACCTTGTAAGTCTCTGTTTTCCTCCTCCATCATATTGATGTACAGCACCCAGCTTCTGGAATCTAGATTTTTTTATATTTTCTTTCATTTCCCAAATTTTTCAAAGATCTGTAATCAAATTTTGAATCATGATTCCCTTTTCGTTTGTTTCGCATTTCCACAAGCCTTTTTATCTTTCTTATTGAATCTCTGAACAGTTTTACGTGTTTTTGTGTATCCTCCTCCTCCTCTTAAGAGATCGAGTTAGAGGAGGAAATGGTGAAGGAGAGTGAGTATTACGACGTTTTAGGGGTCAAGACCGATGCCCCAGCTGCTGAGATTAAGAAAGCTTATTATATCAAAGTAACTCTTCTTCTTCCTCTTCTCTAGTTTCTTGTCACATAGCACTATATTCCTAGATTTGGTAATACAAACCATGTCCATATCACATCATTTTATATAAAAAGAATTCCAAATTTTTGGAAACTTTTTGTTTTTGATTATAAGATGTTTTTTCTTTATTTTGGCAGGCAAGGCAAGTTCATCCAGACAAGAACCCTAATGATCCTCGAGCTGCTAAAAACTTTCAGGTGAATAATCATCATATGAGACAAAATCCCATTTATAAGGAAGTTTGCTTCACAAGGGTTTGTTTGTTTAAATTACTCTCGAATACTTACACTGCTTATCTGAATGAAGGTACTAGGTGAAGCTTACCAGGTTCTTAGCGATCCCGAGAAGCGAACTGCTTATGATAACTATGGCAAAGAAGGTGTTCAACAGTAAGTTTCCATTCTAGGATCTGACTGGTGTTGTTAATTCTCTATTCTCCATAATAATCTCTTTATTTTGCAGAGATGCAATGGTCGATCCTGCAGCTGTGTTTGGCATGCTCTTTGGCAGCGAGTTGTTTGAGGATTACATTGGCCAACTTGCTCTTGCTTCTATTTCATCACTCGACGCTGAAGTTGAATCATATGAGCCTGACATTAGGAAAAAAATGCTTCAAGACAAGATCAAAGTAACTAATTTGCTGTTTTCTTTTCTTTTTTCTTATCACCTGATGCCCTGTGAATCGTGTGTAGGCAATGCAAAAGGAAAGGGAAGACAAGCTTGTCACTACACTCAAGAACAAACTCGAACCATTCGTGGAAGGACAAACCGATGAATTTGTGAATTGGGCTAACGCAGAGGCAAGGCGACTCTCAACAGCTGGTAATTAATCAATCCTTTCTCAGTCACCCTATAATAAGTTCTGTTTTTTTCTTTTACCGCTCCTCAGAGTCAATGAAAGGCACAAACTTTGGGTACTGTCAGGTTTTGGTGAAGCAATGCTGCACACTGTGGGCTACATTTACACTAGAAAAGCTGCCAAAGAACTCGGAAAGGACAAACGTCTCATGAAAGTACCCTTCTTAGCTGAATGGGTGCGTGACAAAGGCCACCTGATCAAATCTCAAGTGATGGCTGCTTCTGGTAAAACAATCTTTAAGTTGAGTTTCTTTGGCTTCCGGGTAAACCAAAGAGATCCTTTGTTTTTTGGTTCGTAGGTGCGGTTTCGTTACTTCAGTTGCAGGACGAAGTGAGCAAGCTGAACCAGGGAGAGAACAAAGAGGAGCATATTCAGAAGGCCATTGAAGCTAAAAAAGATGCAATGCTTCAATCCCTTTGGCAAATCAATGTGCTTGACATCGAATCAACCTTATCTCGTGTCTGCCAAGCGGTATGATCCAACGTGAATTATGATCCTATCAATCTTTCCGTTGTAAATGATAAATTCTTGGGTGTTTTCTTTCTATTGCTCCCTCAGGTGCTTAAAGACCCGAGTGTTTCAAAAGATGTTCTTCGAGCTAGAGCAAGAGGTTTGAGGAAGCTCGGAAACATTTTCCAGGTGACCCATTTTTAGCCCATACTACAACAATAAAAAGTGGTTATTCTCTCTAACATAACAGACTGAAACACTCTGCATCTTCTTACTAACAGGGTTCTAAGAAACCGTACTCTAGAGAAAATAGCTTGTGCCACGAAGATTCCGCCGTGAAACTTGATGCCGGAGATTCCTCGAAAACCAAAGTTCGAATTTAGCGGTTCGAACCAAACCGACCGTTTATTGAATGTATTTAATGTTATGTGAAGTGATGGTTTCGTCTTTAAATTCCCTTTCTTCGTTGAATCTTTACCTTTCGTGTTGGCTTCACAAACCTCCGGGTCGCGTGTTCTGTAAGGTAACTGCTACATGGACATGGTTTTTTCGTGTTTTTATAAGTTGCCCCCTCGAATATAATAAAATTATTTGCTTTGGAATATATATAGTTTTGGTTTGTAAACGGCCCCATCTACCGACGTCACTAGGAAAAGCTGCCGGTTAATTATTCCTTCTCCCTCCGTTTTTTTTTGTCTTTTAGCGTGACTTGGCACTACTCACCCGTAAGTCACTTCAATTACGCCAACTCTGACGGTGTTGCAACACCACAAGGCATTTAACCGATCCGATTTATCTTCTTTTTTTTTGACATAACCGAACCGATTTATCTTGGTCCAATCATGGTAAAATGGTGTTGTTAGTACTTTCCAGTATGATAACCGATTAAGTGGTAGAATTTAGAGTAATGAAGGATAGGTGCAACATTTCATGAAAATTAATAGAAATAAATGGAGCTATCTCGGTTTAGTTTGATTTGTGTTTTTACTATTTGGTACGGTTTTGGGTATTATATATCAAATACAAACACTTAACGGCGTGAAATAAACCGTGAGAAAGACTCGTATTCATCTCTTTCCCTCTCTCTCTCTCTCTCTATACTAGAGAAGGAACAAAGCAAAGCCCTCGCATCATCGCAGTGCTTAACAGACAACCGCTCTCTCTCCCCTCTCACCGTGTTTTTTCTTCATCTTCCTCTTCTCCGGCAACGTCCAAGGACTCCTGGGAGCAGGTTCGCTCAGTGGGACTCTCTCAGCATCTGTTTGATTGTTGTTTGTTTCTTTGATTTGAGGGTTTTTGTTTCTATTTTGGGTCATGAATTGCAGATTTTGTGGCCTTAATATCGGATCTGTTTGATGCTATTTATACCACTTAGGTTCAAAGTTTAATTACTTATCGGATTCCCTTTTTATTTAGTTTTGAGATTTTGTTTAGTGAAGAGAGTTCAGTGATTCCGAAACTCGTGAGCAGTGGATACATCGATATGATTCCTTTCCCTTATTATTGATATATATTTTTCCTTCTTTCAACTGTTGCTTTCTTCTATCATTTCATCGATGACTAAACATCTTACCAATGGGCCTCTGCTTGTATGTATGTTATGCTCTCTGGACTTTGATTCTGGCTTATCTGACTCTCTGATGATTTTGATTGTTGTACTGAATCTTCGTTTTCCCTTACATTAATTGCGTAGTTGTTTTGTTTGAAGTTAAGGTTGTAGCAAGAAGCGGGATTGTTGTTCTGACGTTTCATTAATTAGGCATTGTCTTTGCGTAGTGGCTTAGTAGTTACGATATGGGGAATGCGTGTTGTGTTGCTGCTCGTGACAAAATGGTCCTTCACGTGCCTAATTCATCAGCTCCTGCTGAGAGGAGGCATTCTCCTACTTGGAGTTTCCGCTGGGATCATAATAATAGAGGACGTGTTGCTGGTGAAGACTCCTCTCTCAGTTGGTTATCTGATGGTATTAGCCGTCACGATGGCTCTGACCTCAAATTTGAATCTGCTTTTGTTTCATCTCAAGCCTCTCCTTTGGACACCTTTCGGACACAGTCACTGCATAAATCTCCGGCCTCAGGTAATAAATCATTTCAGCTTGTGAAACACATGTATGGTGTTATTCACTTGTGACTTTTGACTTTTTTTTGCTTCAGAGCCTGTTAAAATGTCATGGTGAGCAGAAGAAAGATGTGGCTATGTTTTTCTTATGAGATTTGTCTGTTTGCTTCTTAGCTCGCCTATGCATCTGTCTTTATCATAATAGTGTATTTACATGAAATCTTGTGGCAGATCTATCTTTTCCAAGAAATTCTTCCATGAATACCGTCTTCGAACAGGTAAAGCGTGTTTCATCAGTGGCTGAGAGTTCTCTTACATCTTTGAAATTATATCCTTGTTGATGCATAATAACCTCTCTTTCGCATCTTTATCTCTTACACAGAAAGAAAATGATTCAACACAATCTGTGGCACCTTCATATCCATCTCCTGCACAGTTGTCTTCTTCACAGACGACATCTTCTTTCCCAGCATCACCACTTTCACCCCGGAGCTACTTGCACCCTGCAAGTTCTTCGACACTTAAATTGACACAGCGCCCTCGTCTATCAAAGCAAGTCATAGATGGTCAAATCTATGGAATGAACTCACTAAGTAGAAGCTCAGCTACTGAAGAGAGGCAGGGACCATCTGAAAGCTGGTCACTGCAAGCCTTTTCTGAAATGATGTCATCTTCTCGCAGCAACGAGCCTTTGTCTTATGATAATGACTGCTTTGGGCTTGATCGTGACAAGATACACCGTCATGGCAACCGAATGTCCAATCATCATCAGCAAACCTGTGGTGCCTGCTCAAGACCCTTGTCAGAGAAATCCTTGTGGAGTAGCCAAAAGATCTTCATGACCAATGAGCTCTCTGTGTCCGCAATTCTAGCATGTGGGCATGTCTATCATGGTGAGTGTTTAGAGCAGATGACGCCAGAAGTCGATAAATTCGACCCTTCATGCCCAATCTGTACATTGGGTGAGAAGAAAACGGCGAAGCTGTCAGAGAAAGCTTTGAAAGTTGAGATGGATTTGAAAGCTAGGCACAACAAAAGACTCAGAAACCGAGTTTTGGACAGTGATTTTGGTTGCGATGATTTTGTAATGTATGATCACAGCCACATGGCAGCAGCAGACAAGAGCCCTGAGCTGGTCTCGAGTTCGAGCGTCAAAGGTCATTCCGCAAAGCCATTCCTGGCTAGACATTTCTCTTTTGGATCCAGAGGTAACAGTAAATCCGCTAGAGAGAATCTCGCTGTAAAAAAGAAAGGCTTCTTCTGGACCAAATCCAGCAAAATATGAATGTATAAGCTGCGTTCTCTCGAGCTATATCTCTCTCAGACTCTAATCGTGTGAATTACACACTTAAGAGATTGATTGTGGTGTTTTTTTCAGGTTCTGCGCTGCTTCTACTGTCTGAAGCATAGAACTCGAGACACACGGACACGGTACCATCTAATTAAGACAGGCTATTTGTTGTTACACACTTTCCTCATTTGGTATTTGCTAAATTTTCACACTTGTAAAGTAAGTACTTTAGAATACAAGGTTGGGATAATTACAACATTGTATCCTTACTCATTTAATCTATAAAATCATTCTGGATGTGCATAGATCAGAATGGACTCGGGGCTCTGAAGACAAGGGATTGGGTGTGGTTTGTATTGCATCTACCAGCTTGATCTCAATCAAACTTCTTTCTGTAGATATTGATTTGTTTCTCCTTTTTTTCAAAAAAAAAACTTGTTGTTTACTATTTGTATTAATGTATGGAAAGATCAACAAGCTTTTGAGATATTATGGTGAATGACGAACAAAGTAGCTTAATAATTTACGGTGGAAATTTTAAAATATTGTACATAAAAGGATTGACGTCGGGATGAGTAGGCTCGTATAAAGAAGACACATGTGCGTACGAGGCAATAACCTGCGCGCATCTTCGTCGGCTATATCGCGGCACGTGTCCTGAACATGCACATGATACATATACACTCAAACACAAAACGCGCTTCTTTGAGAGACGCATTATGTTTAAGCATCAACGTTTGATTGAGAGCTAGTTAGAATGGCGGATTTGAAAGACGAAAGAGGAAACCCGATCTACCTCACGGACCAGCAAGGCAAGCCAGCTCAGCTGGTGGACGAGTTTGGAAACGCGATGCACCTGACAGGTGTTGCAACCACTGTCCCTCACCTTAAGGAGAGCAGTTACACCGGTCCACATCCGATCACCGCCCCAATCACGACGACCGATACACCTCACCACGCACAACCTATCTCCGTGTCTCACAACCCTCTTGAAGAGCAGCACGGCATTTCTTTCTCCAACTCTGTAAGATTAATATATCTCATTTATAGAGATTGGCGCTTATCCTTTTGTGTCAGACGTACTTACTATTCTTAGTATCAATATATTCTCACTATATATGGTATGTAATAATCACTATGATGCGTAAATATGTAGACGGATGAGGATGGTCAAGTTTCACGACGAGAAACTAAGATAAGGGATGAACCTAAATCAAGGGTAGCCGCCCACGAAGCATCAACTGCGACCGTAAGAGGACCAGGATCAGAATCAGTAACAGCTCACGAACCGCAAGAGAAGAAGGGTTTCGTTAAAAAGATTAAGGAGAAACTTTCCGGCCACCATAACGATCCGTAAAACTATTTCTATATATGTGTTTTTTGCATTTAGTTTATAAATGATAAAAACTAAAATTATATGTAGTCACACACTTGTATTATTCGAACTCTTGGGTTGTTTCTCACTTTTGTTAAAAGAAAGTTCATACTATTCGTGATTTTTTTTTCCATAAGAATGTATTCAGTGACATGAATTACTGATTCAATCAGCACATCAAGTACATATGTATATACCATCAGTTGCCATTTCTATTTTTCTTTGGTTGGGGTGAAATTATTTATTTATGCATTGTGTAAAAATGCATAAACCGAACGGAGAGCATTCCCAATCTGAAGGTGATCCAACGGACGAGATTGCGTATTAACCCATTCAATCGGTCATGACTCACTCGCTGCTTCACTCTGATTGCAAAATGTTAGCTCAGTCGCAATTCTTATGCAAGTCCTTGGCTCTGATTCCGCCACCATCTCCGGTGTTGCGGTCTGCGACTCGGTCTCTTCAAGTCTCCTCTTCGAAAAGCATTCGATTACCCTATCTATCATCGGCTGTTTCAGTCTCCCGGGGCCAGATCTCTCGGGCAATGGCTTCGAAGTATCCATCGGAACCAAGCCCCACCGATCTGGATCGATTCGCAGCTGTGGGAAATGCTCTGGCTGACGCTTCCGGGGAGGTTATCAGAAAGTATTTCCGGAAGAAATTCGACATTGTCGACAAAGATGATATGAGTAAGTCTTTAGAGTTTGTGATGTGGTCCGTATCATCGAGTAAGTAAGAGATAGGGAGTCGATTAGTGATTTATTTATTGATGATTAAGAAACTAATTGATGATTAAGGGAGGATTTTTTCTGGTGCTTAAACCAACGTTAAGAATCATATGTGTAGGTCCTGTTACAATCGCTGATCAAATGGCTGAAGAGGCCATGGTTTCCATTATTTTCCACAACTTCCCTTCTCATGCTATGTGAGTTTCTCTTGGATAATTCTTTTTTCTTGCTAAACTACTCACTGACTATGTTCCTCTTTAGTATTATATATCATATGCTTTGCATTCACATCTGAAACTTTAGATATGGTGAAGAGAAGGGTTGGAGATGCAAAGACGAATCTGCAGACTATGTTTGGGTTCTGGACCCTATCGACGGAACAAAGAGCTTTATCACGGGTCCACTCTTCCCTTTTTTCTCATTTTTATTCTCTTATCAAGAGCGAGCTTGAAGATTTGATTCTCTGTCATTAATTGCTTCTTCTCAGGGAAACCTGTGTTTGGTACGTTGATAGCTCTGCTCTACAAAGGTAAACCGGTAAGACACCACGCTTTGTTGTTGTTTTTAAACTTCTCATGTTTGTGTAATCCACTATAAAAATAATTCTAACGACCAGACTGGCAATTCATATTGCCTAGAATATAATCGTTTTGTGCTAACTGTTGAGGAGAGTCTAAGCATTCTGGCAGCGTTTAAGGATTTCAATGAATCTTAGATATTTCATTTCCTTGTTTTCACTATCAGATTCTAGGTCTAATTGACCAGCCTATTCTTAAGGAGAGATGGATAGGAATGAGTGGAAGAAGATCTAAATTAAATGGGGAGGATATCTCCACCCGATCTTGCCCAATATTATCACAAGCCTATTTGTAAGTTTGCGTTCATTGACCCATACCATCGTTGCTTTTGTAGTCAGCTTTTCAAGGAAATAGCCTAAAAAGATAGGTTATGACTTTATAGCCTTTTCGTCTATCAACAAGGCAAGTACCATTTTTATGAATATAAACTTCAATCTCACTCTTTTTTTCTCATATTTTGACTGTCCAGATACACCACTAGCCCGCATCTTTTCAGTGAAGAGGCAGAAAAGGCATTTGCTCGAGTTAGAGACAAGGTCCTTGTTTATTTCTCTAAGTAATGTACTTAAATTGGGATTGTTTCTAGGTTGGAGCATGGAACATTCAAATGAAACCTATTTGGAAGCTGCAGAATAACACATCTCACAATAATCAGTATCTCAACTGAGTTTCTTATCCAGTTGATTGTATAGATTCCCCTGAATCCCTTTTATTTTGTGTTCTTTATTTTACTGTTGGTCACTCGCTTCTGGCTTGTCAAATTTTGTTGTTACAGGTAAAGATGCCATTATACGGCTGTGATTGCTATGCTTACGCTCTCCTGGCTTCTGGATTTGTCGATCTTGTTATTGAATCCGGTCTAAAGGTAAAGATACTCCTTCAGAATGACTTACCAAAAGTGAATGCCTTATTAATCAATCTTGAATTGGCACTGTACGTCCACATTAAACTAATTGAACTCAATGTTATTCCTCAACAGCCATATGATTTTCTAGCTCTGGTGCCTGTAATAGAAGGCGCTGGAGGTACCATAACCGATTGGAACGGTAACCCACTTCTGTGGGAAGCTTCATCCAGTGCAGTTGCTACAAGTATGTTCAACATTCCAAAAAAAAAAAAAAAAAACTGGGTTTCTTTCTCTCAGTCGTGAACTCATCACAAACAAAAGATCATGCAACCCCTGAATGCTTAACTAGGCATCCACATCTACGTTTTTCATTTTTACAGGCTTTAATGTAGTTGCAGCAGGAGATTCAGGCATTCATCAGCAAGCATTGCAGTCACTTGAGTGGCAGTGAAAAGGTTGCGCTGGTACGTTGATTATTCTAGTCTATGTTTCTTCATCGCTTTCTTGCTCCCGGACGGTCAATAGGGACTACGTTCATATTTGCGTTTTTGAATTAAAAAACTGATAGTGAGGTTAAATATTCTGGTTAGAGTTTTAGTTCTAGTATTTTTAAAAATTTCTTGAAATAGGGAACCAGAGTTGTTTATTTTTGTCATTGTCTCTAAATTGTCTAGATAACAGAATTAGCAGTTTGCTAAAAATAAACCATTCAATATAATCAATGATCATTTCCACCACTAAACTACAGCATATTCCAAAACTGGCCACACATATAACAACTAATCATTTCTCTCTTTTATGACCTTTTACTCCCTCTTTTCTTCAACCACAAGCTATCCAACATACTCCTTCATTCCTTCTTATCTTTGTTCTTCCTCATCCCTCTCTCTTCTCTCTCTCCTTCCCACCTAGGAGGGATGGAGACAAGAAAGAAACCAAATATATGCACGATACCCATCTTTCTTATTTCTCCAAAGCCTTCCATGGCTCTCCTCCTGGCTTTTCTCCTCTTCCTCTCAGGCCCTGCTACGTCTGTGGCAGCTGCCGTTGGACCTGCTACTGGTTTTAAGCCGGCAGATGATATCCTCATTGATTGTGGAAGCAAATCTTCATCCAAAAACCCTGATGGTAGAGTCTTTAAGAGTGACCAAGATACGATTCAATACATAGAAGCCAAGGATGATATTCAGGTCTCTGCCCCACCGTCAGACAAGGTCGCTTCTCCTATCTACCTAACTGCAAGAATCTTCCGTGAGGAAGCCACCTACAAGTTCCATCTAACCCGACCTGGTTGGCATTGGGTTCGCCTTCATTTCTTGGCCTTCCCTAATGACAAGTTTGATCTCCAACAAGCAACTTTTTCGGTTCTAACAGAGAAATATGTGCTGCTTCATAACTTCAAGATTACTAACAACAACAATGATAGCCAAGCTGTTCTCCAGAAGGAGTATCTCGTCAACATTACGGATGCACAATTCTCCCTCAGGTTCAGACCTATGAAAGGCTCTGCGGCATTCATCAACGCTATCGAAATTGTCTCTGCTCCAGACGAGCTGATCTCTGATTCCGGCACAGCCCTTTTCCCAGTCAATGGTTTCTCGGGTCTGTCTGACTATGCTTATCAGTCCGTTTACAGAGTCAATGTTGGTGGTCCTTTGATCGTGCCTCAGAATGACACATTAGGAAGAACCTGGATACCGGATAAGGAATTCTTGAAAGATGAGAACATGGCCAAGGACGTCAAGACAACCCCTTCAGCAATCAAGTACCCTCCTGGAGTTACACCTTTGATTGCTCCACAGACGGTTTATGCAACCGCTGCAGAAATGGCTGATTCTCACACCATAGCTCCTAACTTCAACGTCAGCTGGAATTTCCCCTCGAACCCGTCATTTAATTACCTCATTAGGCTTCATTTCTGTGACATCGTTAGCAAGTCTCTCAATGACTTGTACTTCAATGTGTACATTAACGGCAAAACTGCCATTTCTGGGCTGGATTTGTCCACTGTGGCAGGCGATCTCGCAGCTCCTTACTACAAAGACATTGTTGTGAACGCGACACTTATGACTCCTGAGCTGCTAGTGCAGATTAGTCCCATGGGAGAAGATACAGGTACTCCAAACGCAATCTTGAATGGAGTTGAGATCTTAAAGATGAGCAACTCCGTGAACAGCCTTGACGGAGAGTTTGGAGTTGATGGTAGAACCACTGGCATGGGGAAACATGGTATGGTTGCAACCGCAGGGTTTGTGATGATGTTTGGAGCTTTCATTGGACTTGGAGCCATGGTTTACAAGTGGAAGAAGAGGCCACAAGATTGGCAGAAGAGAAACAGTTTCTCCTCTTGGTTGCTACCGATACACGCTGGTGACAGCACTTTCATGACAAGCAAAGGTGGTTCTCAAAAATCCAACTTATACAACTCAACTATGGGTCTCGGCCGCTATTTCTCCCTTTCAGAGCTTCAGGAAGCTACACAGAATTTCGAAGCATCTCAGATTATCGGTGTTGGAGGATTCGGTAATGTCTATATTGCAACCCTCGACGATGGAACCAAAGTTGCTGTCAAGCGAGGTAACCCACAGTCTGAACAAGGAATCACTGAGTTTGAGACAGAGATCCAGATGCTTTCTAAGCTCAGACACAGACACTTGGTCTCCTTGATTGGTTACTGTGATGAAAACTCAGAGATGATCCTAGTCTATGAGTTCATGTCCAATGGTCCATTCAGAGATCACTTATACGGAAAGAACCTTGCTCCCCTAACCTGGAAACAACGACTCGAGATCTGTATCGGATCTGCTCGTGGGCTTCACTATTTACACACAGGAACAGCACAAGGGATTATCCACCGTGACGTCAAATCGACCAACATTCTTCTCGATGATGCTTTAGTTGCCAAAGTAGCTGATTTTGGTCTTTCTAAAGATGTAGCATTTGGACAAAACCATGTCAGCACGGCCGTGAAAGGAAGTTTCGGGTACCTAGACCCCGAATACTTTAGAAGACAACAACTTACCGATAAATCCGATGTTTATTCCTTTGGTGTGGTTCTTCTAGAAGCTCTCTGCGCGAGACCAGCCATCAATCCCCAGCTACCAAGAGAGCAGGTTAACTTAGCTGAATGGGCTATGCAATGGAAACGAAAAGGAATGCTCGAGAAGATCATTGATCCTCATTTGGCTGGAACGATAAACCCTGAATCGATGAAGAAGTTCGCTGAAGCTGCAGAGAAGTGTTTGGAAGATTATGGTGTTGATAGGCCAACAATGGGAGATGTTTTGTGGAACTTGGAATATGCTCTTCAGCTTCAAGAAGCATTCACTCAGGGCAAAGCAGAGGAGACTGAGAACGGTGAGCCAGTAACACCTGCCTCGGTGGTTCCGCCAGCAGATACAACTCCAATCACTCCTGCACCCACCACCAACGCAGCGGCGGTTAGTGTTCCAGTTGCTTCTAAGGTGGAAGAGAACAATGGTGCAGCCGAGGTTCAGGCTGTGGACGAACACTCTGGAACAGCCATGTTTACTCAGTTTGCTAGCCTTAACGGAAGATAAACCTTAACTAACAGATAAAAAAACAAAACAAGAGACAAAAAGCATGCACCTAAACGAATTTCTTGTCATAAACAGTAATTGAAATAGAAAAAATTGACTTCTTAAGGCGATATGTGTGCTTCTTTTTATGTTTTTGTGGTGGTCCAGGGAACCTGTGTGATATTTATATTTTTGGTGTGTATTATGTCAAATTTATCTTCTTTTCTTTTTTGTATGAATTGTAATTTGTGGATGGATATGTATACTACTAAATGCTCTGATGCATTTATCTACGTATCCTCCTTTGTTGTAGTTATTAATCGTAGGTTGCTAATACAACTTCACATTGAAACTTAAGTGTGTGTGTGTGTGATGAATCTTCCTAAAAAAAATTAGAGTATCATTGTACAGACAAAAATACTCTGTTTTCGTAGAAGTTACTGGTTTTACTTTCTGGTCTGCTCATATTTTTAAGACCAAGGATTAGGATAAAGTTTGGGTAAATTTCTTTGCAAATGACCTCCTCTCTAGTTGAAGCTGATGTCACATTTCAAACTTAACTAAGCTAAATTAAGAAAATGACCTCAATGTTTTGTGTGTATCATTTAACTATTTGGAGCTTTGGTGTTTGATCTACAACCTATGTTAGATAGCTGTCACTAAACCATTTCTTTCTTTGGATGGGTTACTTGAGTGCTAATCATCATCTCTATTCATTATATTGTATGGATGGTCGTAAAATGTTTGGGTATCAAACTCTTACCAAGTGTTTGTAGGAGAGGAAGTATAGGTGAGAAAAGATTAGGGTCAGTCACAGAATATGCAAAAATAATTGACAACCATGAAAGCATAATAAAATAAAAGAAACCAGAAATAGAAACCATTCCCTTCAATTAAGCAAATGTGTTCTCTATTTCTCTTTCATTTTCATTCAGTAAGCTAATATAAATAGAGAGCCAAAGGAGCCATAGTTTTTGTTTTGTTTTTGTTTTGTTTTTGTTCTCTCTATCTATGAACTAATGGAAAACATAAGTGAGCACGTCGCTTTTGACATGGGAGGGCTAAGAAGCAACCTTCCCATAAAGTAAAACCTGAAAAAATATCCCATTGATTGATTGAGTTGTTATAGATATTTTGGATTACTATTTGATTTTGGATTTGTGAATGGAATTAAAACAACAGGAGAGGATTGTCAAGGTACTACTCGGGGAAAGCAAGATCATATGCTTGTATCTCAGATGTTAAATGCCTTGAAGATCTCAAGAAACCAACCCATCCTCTTGATGATGATGAAGATGATGATGATGCGTACAAGAAGAGGAAGAAGAAGAATAGGCAATCATCTTCATCTTCATTTTCTGCAGCAGTAAACAGCAATGTTAATTACCAAAACTACCCGTGTCGTAGAGTCTCTAGTAGCACCCATTGTTCCTCACCTTGTGTTGGTGCTTAGATTTTTTTTTCTTTTCAAAACAGTTTCTTAATTTACCACACCTGCATCAGTCCCCATTTGGCCTTTTTTTTTTCCAACCTAATACTCAAAACACATGCTATTGTTATGTTGTCTAGATAACATTTCGTGCAGGTGTGTTGTCTAGACCAGAGTGTTGGTAACCCTTATAAATGTAAAATAAATTGCAGATAATAATCAATAACATATAAAATGTACAGGTCAATAGAAAAGTGAATTGTATTTAGCACTTGAAAGTTTGGTAAATGAGGAGGGAGGAGGGGATTTATATTTCATCCAACAACCAATAAGATTATTCATATCAAAAAGATTGCATTATTTTCATGATATAACATAAAGAGATGATAAAACAAAGATGAAGTTTGTAAATAAAAATGCTGAGTAAATCCATACCGTTGATTTGAGTTATTGAACGTAAGACGCACACCGTTCTTATATGGGCCTGGTAAGAATTTGAACAAAGTATAAACCGTTATCTAGTTTAACTATGGTCTATAGCAGGCCTTCGATAAAAGACATTCTTTTCTTTGTAAGAAAAAGAACGCAATAAAGTATAGTGAAATTGCGCAAAAGCCCAATTTAACTTGTAAAAAAGCACAATAAATAACACTTTGGACACAATGATTTAATTCTTAACCCAGTCCATTAAAAACAAATGTATGGAATTTCAAAAGTTTACTATTGAGCTATAATATAGCACAATAGGCTTACACTTGGTTTCAATTTTTGGGCCCCTCACTATTAGTTCAGTTCCAAGTTCCACAACACTTGATAACCTGCTATGCTACCAAAACCACATCCGACTCTTGAGACATAATAATCATAGATTCATAGCAACATATAATCAGAACAAAGAAATTGTGACAGAGATTTAAGTGTTTGAACTTTCGATCTCTGCATATGAATCAAACAAATCAAAATCGAGTTTAAAATTATTTATTAATATAAAAAAGGTCCCAAATCCTCACTTTATTCGTCGTATCCACAGCTCACTATTATTATATAATTCCAAACAATCAAAAACACAACAACAAATGGGCTTTTGGCTCAAAAAATCCCATCACCTCCTCTCTTGTTTTGGTCTGTAAAAAAACTGTATCTCCACACCGGCATACAAGAGAGAAGGGAAAAATAAACAAATAGAACTTGGGTCTACGTGGGCCTCTTTTTATATATATATGCAAATAACAGATAGAATGAGAAGGGAGGGGGGAATTAATCATGAAATCCATTCATATCACTCGTCTTCATTTGCAGTAAGAATGAAAGAGAAAGGAGCGAACTTGTAACCATCTCCTTCGTAGAATTTGTTCTGAAACTCTACCCAGTGTAGACGCAGTGCGTGAAGGAACGCACTCAGTGTCTCCATCACCAGCAGCACTCCCACGGTGGCGAATATGAACACGATGATCCCAACGATCAGGATTAACACATTGTTGTATCTGTTTTTTTTTCAATGCCAAAAAGAGACGCAACAAAGATCGATCAACTGATTTGCTAATTGATTAATTAATTAGATCAAAGAAAGAGTGCGTGAGAGTGAGAGGATGCGCATACCCCCAAGCGAGAAGGAGGACCTTCTCATAGAAGACTGACGATAGCTCTGAGTGTGCAAGACTGAAACATACACACGAAAAAAAAGGATGATGCTGGATATTATTAAGCCATGAGTAATATATATAGATTTCTACTATTCAATACTTGAGATATATATATACCTGAGAGCCCATAGACGCAGGTAAGAAGCGGTGTTGGAAACAGCTCCGAGCACAAACTCTATGGTGTGAATTAGCTGATGTACAAATATCTCGCTGAATTCAAACTCCTCGTGCCCATGGGATCCTCCGTTTGCCTCCACATGAAGACTCTCATCCGTCTCCTCAATAGGTGCGTATGACTGACCTTGATGCCTCTGGATAAGGAAAACCATTTAGCACGACCCATCAAAGGATTAAAAAATATACAAGAGACCCATTATCTAGAAACTAAAAGGGAAAAGGAAAGAATCTCTCACAGCTTCATGTTGTTTCTTCAAGATGAAGGGCTTTGGAAGCAACATACATGGAACAGAAACAAGAGCCAGAAAGAGAAGCACCAGCTGAAGAAAAATTTAGGAAAAAAAGGATTATGAGTGAAACTATACCTTTGACATACTTCTCTTGGAAGATCTCTGAACAGCAAAAATTAGGCAGAGATGCTAACCTGCACTGTTTTCTGGTGAGGGAAAAGTTGGTTCTCTCCTAACTCATCGGTTGGGCTCAGGAACATGTAGATCATTACATGATACAAATCTGCTTGAGAACCAGTGCACCATTTTATGATGATGAGGACCGAGAGATAGCCAAACAAGCTGTTCAAGAATATCATCTGGGGAATGAACTGGAACCTGCAAGTCCCCCCCAAAATTAGACGTCGTCATTTGAAAGAGAGGGCACGCTACGTTAATAAAAATCATCAACTGAAGCCTACCATATATTTACACTCGATTTGAAGAATCTTGCATTGAAGTAGCTCATTATGATCCCGAGGTTCATTTGAGAAACTCCGAGAAGGATTGACATTTTCATCTTCAGCGAGTTCAGGAACGGCAACTCGCTGCGGGTACCATGCCACACAGGATCTAGACCAAATGGATAAGTGTCCCTTACCTTTATCAAACCAATTGTTGTAGCCTCGCTGTAACATATAGCATAAAAAAAAGAGGGGGAGGGGGGGATTCAGGACCAAAAAATTTTTGCCTGCTACTAATATTCTTTTGTATTTTTATAAATCTCAATTTTAAGAACTAATTTGCATACCTGCATGACGCATCACGGCAATCATAGGCTGATGGAGCAAACAATGGGTATGGTATAGAGAAGAATTCGTTGTAGATTAAACCAGTGTATATTGAGAAGAGTGACATCATCATTATGACATAACGACCACCAAAAGCCATTTCCATAATGTCCCCAAGTTTCTGTTGCCAAGAACCAATGGTTGAAGAGTTAGCATCTAATACTTGCTAGAGTTAGCATCTAATACTTGCTAGAATAAAGCATCTAACAATTAATCTAAAACGTATATCAGAGAATAGGCTATAATATACTCTTTAGAATTTTCAAGTGAGTTACCTATGCTATCGTATTTGCATGCGACTATAAAAAAAAAGAACATTAGTAACATTAATTGGGGTATTACCTGGCTGGAAAGTTTCTTTTCTCTCAATATCAAGTACATAGTTGCAAGCAACAAACATATTCCATGCCCCCAATCACCAAACATAACAGCGAAAAGGAAGGGGAAGGTGACGATTGTGAATACACCAGGATTAGCTTCCTGATACTTGGCCACACTGCAAAGTGGTGATCATGGAAGACTGATCAGACGAAGTTAGGACAGGACTAAATGCAGTCTATAACACATGCTCTTATAATACCAAGGCTATCTCCAATTTCCTAAACTGAATCAAAAGCTCCAGATAAAAAAGTGAAAGACACTTACCCATATGCATCAACAATTTCCTGGATTGCAGAAGTAAATTTGTTAGTGCGGAAATAAGTTGGTGGCAACTCTTTGGTCCTCAGAACCTGGAATATTGATCCAACTTGAGAGTTGGAGTCAAGTGCAGCACGCTTTAATGCATTTTGAATCTGCACAAACAAACCTTATTCTACTTAAGTATTCTCAAACGACCAGAACCAGTAAACTTATTGCCACCCAATATAATATTCAAATGCAATTGACAGTGGACAAAATGAACAACTCACTTCGTTTGATGCAAAGACAGGACTCCAGCCCTCGGCCACAAGACACTTCTTAGTTACATCAAGACTAAGCATGTTCAACGTATGATAGATAGCTTTCTCTTTGCGCACCTGTAATTGGTGAACATAAACTTGAATGGTTTCAAACAGATGGGTCAACACAGGCCGCTCAACATTGATCTACCCAGAATAATACCTTGAGGTTCCACAGCTCAAATTTATCTCCAATGGTCTGCAGCAAAATGTTACGGTGACCTAAACCAGCATCTATGGTGGTTTTAAGCTCTGTTAATCGACCTGACACCTGAAATAGTGTGAACGAATTAAACAAGGTTAGACAGCTTCTGGGTTAACGGGATCATCATTATAAGGACGTTAACCAACTTCAAAACTAATAGTCACAAAAAAAAATAATGGAACGTTGACCACACCTATCAGCAGGAACATTCACAAGAAAAATAATACATACCTCAGTTATCATTTGAGCTTGTTTTCCAAGGTCTTCACTGAAAGGATAACGATTGGCCCCAAAAGCTTCACATATTTTAAGAATTTTGCTTTTTGCTCTTTCCCCGGAATAGAAGACAACAAAAACATTTTTCTCAGCCTGCATTTATTTTAGAGTTAAAAGGTCAATTTCGAACTGAGACAGAAAAGTAAATTTGTTTTTCTAACGAGATCAGCATTTCACATGTTGAAGGAACTCTTGGCTCTCTAGATCGAAAATAAAACCACCTAGCAGTTCTATATTCAGAAATTGCAAAAGAAGGAAACCATCTGAAGTTATGCATCAGTAGTGTACGAGAATTTAGGAGAGAAGCATCTAACCTTCTCCCCAGAGTTGGGATCAATGACCGGCTCCTCAATGACAGTCTGTCGAATAAAGACGTTGCCCCTAGTAGCACGGAATAGAATCCTCTCAAACACCATCGACTTTTCACGGGGTACTAATCCGGTGAGAAATCCAAGCTTTACTTGCTTTGACGAATCAATAGACTTGTCCTGTTTAAAAGGAATTACTGTAAGTATTAGTGATTAAACAATAAACAATAAAAGAAGGTACACAGGAGAACAGGTGCATCAAGCGTACTTCCTGCAACAAAGGAGCCTCCAGCAAATCTTCACCCAGTTGTTGTGATTCAATCTCTCGCTGTTGAGCCGTAGCACTTGTATGAGCAGAAGAAAAGAACTCACCAGCCTGAAAGATGACATCCAGATAGATGTAGCGTGAGCATAACATTTTGAAAGGCGCAAACTAAAACAAAAGAAAACATGTAAGTACCTTCTCAAGGACCAGTTTGTATTCCATAAGTTCGTTATAGGAACGCTGTAACTTGTCATTATTGGCATTGATTTCAACAAGTTCAGCTTCTAGCTCTCCAAGCTTTACCTGAGGAGCCAGAAAGAAAGGGGTAAATGTATGAGTTAAAATCAAAGGCATGGCATGGAAAAATGGAAAGCAGGTGTCGTCAGACTTCAATCAATATACCTCGACATCGTCCAGGTCAATATCAGTTTCAGTCTCTAGCGTCTCCTTAGGTACAACTCCAGCTTTAGACATTTGATCCTTGAAGAAACGAATCTTACGTGCCATCTCTCCACATCTTTTTATCTTAAAAAATCCGTCAAAAACAGGAGAGAATAATTATAAGATTTACATTCTTAGATATTGTATCATCACATTACTAAACATGAAATTCACCTGAGCTGCATAAGTACGTTGAAAAGGGCTCTTCTCTGAATTGAGCTGAAACAAACACGCCAAAAAAACATTTGATCAATGAGAATTTGTGGAGAGGAAAATCTAAATCTCTATCATACACGGATTGCAGAATCAAACACATATCTCTACGACGATCATGGAAAGAGAGATATTAAGGAAATGATTACTCACGTCTTTGAATTGGACGAGGCCGAGATCCCCAAGGTAAGAGACGGTAAGATGAGCAGATTCCATGGGAACAATGAGCTGAACAAGCTGCATCGGCTCTGACCGCATCAGATCCATCGGCGGACAACAACCACCACCGCCTCCGCTTTCCCCCATCGTTGGTACTTCTCCGGCGATGAATTTGAACCAAAAACGATAAATAAATAAAAAAGAAAAAAAGATAATATTGTCAAAGAGAGATGAAGGATCGAGGCAGGCAAATGATGGAGAGCTGTAATTATTTGTCCTCTGCCTCGCGTTTCTATTATTTTTGAAATACCGTAATTTGCCCCATCTTCGTTCACGATATTACAATTATATCCTTGCTTTAGAGCACAACTGAAATCGAGCGGGCTTCTTCGCATGGGCTCTCATTCATTTGGGCCGAATCAATTAATAATTGTTTCCATGGATTCTGTAGATATAACAGAGATTAATTTTTTTTTTCTTTGGATATGTCTTATCGCATTTGCATGCTCCGGTCAGTTCTGGTAGAAACGTACTTAATAATGGATTTAGCCCAAAAGTGTAACTTACTGTACGGTCAAGTTTGGAATGTGTTCCGATTAATATTAGGGGTGATATAAACCACTTAGGCTGAAACTCAATTAATTAAGATTGGCAAAATATTGATAATTTAATTCCACCAAAACTCAAAACTCATAACCAATATAAATACACGATGAACTCTAAAGAACTATCACCAGACTGCTACCATTTGGTTGAGATCTACAGAAGATAGTACACCAATCCATTGTTGAAATTAACACAAAGAAAAACCACGCATGTATTAACTCTCTAGTCTCCACTCATCAACGTTGAACAATTTAAAAGGGAAAATAATTAGCTCTCTTAATTCAATACAACGACAATAATATCGCTAAATGATTAGACTTTTGTTTCGTTGTTTAAATATAAAAACAAATATCTACTAACTCTCCTCCATCAATGAATGATTTGATTGTACCAACTAATTTTGGTAAAGGTCCCATCTACTGGTATATTTTAAAGGGAATGTTTGAAAAGTGCAAGAAGAACCCTTTTCAAAAAGTCCAGTAGTGTATATCCATGTGATTTAAGATCTACATATTTTAAAAAATGAAAATTATATTAAAAAAAAACTCTAATTCTTTTTAAGAAATAGTAAAAACCAATAAAATAAATATTCTGAAATTATGAACTTTCCATTGGGAAGCATTCAAGCATCTTGCCGAATTATTGGACTAAGTCTCTGTGTCTTGTGCAACATATTCATCAATATATGACGTATAGATATATTGTCAACATAATGTTGATAAGTTTTAAGATGAGAGTTTGGTCAACAAATTAAAAAAAAAAAAATTAGGGGAAAGTTCGAGAGAGATCATACCATATATTCTCCTCTAAAAGTGTTATTTGTCGTCATCTACCTACTAAATTATCTATTTTTCAAAAGATCTGATCCACTCTTCTTATTTATATCAAAAGTATTACAAGAAAATCATTTAATCCCGAACAATATGACCGACATGACCGCAAAGCCTGATATGAGTATGTTTAATTATTGATTTATATAATATAATGAAAATTTCATCGATCAAGGGATGATATTAGGAGTTAGGACAACTGTTATCAATCTCAACCATAATTTACTTCACATTATAAAGATAGACAAGGTGCTAATTATGACTAAGCATATAAAATCGCATTCACACTAAATAGGACTAACACCGAAATGTACCTCAACCATGTTTTAGATTTTTTTTAGTTTTGACATCTCAAACTGAGTTTAAGCAAGTTGAATAGTATTTGTTTTGTACTTGCTAACCAATACGCAAAAATCATTGTTTTCAGTTGGATACATTGAAGTTGATAAAACTATATCGCGCGTTAAAATAAAAGAGCCGCAATAAAGAGGTAAAAAAAGGAAAGGAAGTAGACACACATGGATGATGGAAGAGAGAAGCTGGCACGAAGAGCTGGCCATTTGTCAAGTTCCCCCCCCACCTTCTCCATTTACTTTACTTTAATTCATTTTCTCTACAGTTTATACTATCGAATTCCCTTTTCTTTTGTCGTTAGTATTTAGCAGATTAACTAGCATCTGACGGAAAGAGATGATTGAGTGAATATATCAGACCAAAAAGATTGTATTCAACTCTCACTTTTGCAAATTTTCTTCCAACCGATAAGACCTACGTACAATGTTCTGACATCGAGGTAACTTGACATGTTCACGTATCTAACGTATTTGGAGAACGTTACATGTGCTAATAAAGAAGTCTATCGTTCATTTTTGGAACTTAGGCACTTTGACATCCCATAAGAACAAAAAAAAAAAGAAAAAAACATACACTTAATGCAATAGACAAGAAAACTTAAACCTAACTGGTAACCAGACCAAACCGGGTGTGAAAGCAAATGGATTTGGAAATTCAAAGCTAATTAAAGACAGAGAGTAGCGAGAGAGAGAGAGTAGCTAGCTATCAAGAAAGTGAGAGGAAGAATAAGAAGAAAAAGACAAAAGGAAACTTAAAGCTGCTTATCTAAAAAGCCAACACATTATTCTTACCCTTTTGCCCACACTCATAACCCATCACCATCTCTACATACACATGCTACATGTACGTACATAAACACACCCACATGAATGTCTCCATAAATACTATTGTATAGTACTGGTCCAAGGATCCAAGTTGCGAGAGAGAGAGAGAGATAGTGAGTGCGGAGGCCCCAATCTTGTGAAATTTCTAGAAAAAGAAACAAGACCCTTTCCAGAGAGAAAAACACTGTTTTATTACCAAACAAAAAAAAGGAATTAGAAGAAGTGAAAGATGAAGATTTGGTGTGATGTGTGTGATAAAGAAGAAGCTTCAGTGTTTTGTTGTGCAGATGAAGCAGCTCTTTGTAATGGTTGCGATCGTCAGGTTCACTTCGCCAATAAGCTCGCTGGCAAACATCTCCGTTTCTCTCTCACTTCTCCTACTTTCAAAGATGCTCCTCTTTGCGATATCTGTGGGGTATGTACAGATTACAAAACTTGTTTCTCGAAGAACATTCTCAAACTTCTCTTGGAAAATATTGCGTGCTTATACACAATCAAACATGTTAGTATTGATGAAATCTGGTTTTCATAAAACGATGTTTTGGTGAGTTTGGTCTTTTTTTTTTATTCTGAGATTTTGCTTGTTTTATTGGTGAGAAACTTATAGATTTTCCCTTTGTTTTCCCGGAAAGAATACAAAATTATTGATAAATTACTTGGTCACTAATCAAAATTAAGTAATTAACCAATTGAAACTAGTTATTTACAAATATTAAAATACTTTCTTCTTAGGGAAGGTGAAGCTGTGAAGAAAAAGATACTTATTTTTTTAGAAAAGAACTTTTTGCTTTTCTAAAAGAAGAAAAAAAGCAAATGTCCTTTCCGAAAAGTTCGTGGAAAAAGGGGGGTCAAATCTAGAAAACAAAATATAATATATTAAAAGTATTTTTTTTTAAAGTAAAGTGATTACAAACAAGAGTCTTCTTTCTTTGGCTATCAAATATTAAAGAATGGTACTCAAATCTTGTTATCCATAATACGACAGGAGCGGCGTGCATTATTGTTTTGCCAAGAAGACAGAGCAATACTATGCAGAGAGTGTGACATTCCAATACATCAAGCCAATGAGCATACTAAGAAACACAACAGGTTCCTCCTTACCGGCATCAAGCTCTCATCCTCTCCATCCTCATACCCGACGAGAGCCTCCAATTCTGCTGTGGCATTGGGCCTGGCCAAAACTCGACCCAAATCAGTATCGGCGGAGGTCCCAAGCTCGGCCTCCAGTGAGGTATTTGCGAGCTCTCCTTCCACGACTACTAGCAATTACTATTATGGGCTAGATGAAACCTATCAGCAAGCTAGCGATTCGGGTTCAGGCAGTATATCAGAGTATTTGATGGAAACGTTACCGGGCTGGAGAGTGGAGGATTTGCTTGAAGATCCTTCTTCTGTCTCCTTTGAGGACAACATCAATATTTGTACTAATAACATTAACAATGAGCCCTATGGGGTTTACGATGGTTCTTCTTCACAATACCAGCATCAAGGGTTTTGGGAACAAAAGCCCTTCTCCTGAACCTTTTTTTGTGTTTGTTTTGTTGGTCTGGAGTCTGGTCTGGAGAGTCTTGACTTTTTTTTTTTAGTTGTTGGGGCTAATTATGAACCAAATGCTGTTTCTGTTTCTCATTTTATCTTCTTTTTTTTTCTTTTACTTTTTTTTTTATCTTCGTTTTTAATAACAAAAAAGTTAGTTTCTATTTTACAACAAGAAATTTGATTTAGATTGACAACTTAGACTAGCGCCAAACTCCATTGGATGGTCAGCAATATAACAAGTAATTTGGTTTTGTTGAATAACAAAAGATGTATTTTCAAGGGAATGGTCAATTAAACCTTTGATTGATATCGCAAATCCCTTGGCTCGGGTAACTAAGCCTTATTGAATAAACCAGTGGAAAAATATTTTCCCATGGCTTTCCTGTTTTGATGACACCAAGGTTGATCCAGGAACCTCGTATACAGCGAACATACAAATAACCTTTTGACAAATGGGAACGGTGATATGCAAAAGAACTGTTTTAGTGATAAATATAAGAGATATAAGCATAGACATATTTACATATAAAAAGAGCAGAAAACACTAGTTACTAAATCCCAACCTGTTCTTTCCCTTAAAATATATAGCAACAGGCTTCACCTACACGTCTTGACACCTGCACGATCATCCAACTTTTGATCAATATTTACAACATTTTGTAAGCGAAGTAGCCGGACGTACGACTTTGACAGGGCCACAACTTTACCAAACTCGTCCGAACTAGATTTTTAGTATTAATTTGGTTTCTTCATTTTCTATTACGAATAAGAACCCAAAATGGAATGTAACATAACTACATTTTTTGCGTTCACTTGCAAAAAAGGTTACCTTTGATTTGCCTTGGTTTAAGACGGAAACGCAAACAGCCGATCAGAGATCTTTGTGCGGCAGATTGGGCATTCAGAGCAAGCGAGGGAACATGATTTACATACTGTACCAAAAAATGGAACATCTTTTCACTTAGAATTGTTTGATAGAAAAAAGAAAGAGAGAGAACCAAAGGCTTCATGGAGATGAAGTTGTGACTTACAGCAGAAATGGCGGCAGGGGAGTAGAATTGCTGCTGTGGCAGACTCGAAACACACTTTACAAATGTGAGAGTTTGCGTCTCCATTCGCTTGCGATTTCATCTCTTTCTCCTTCATTTCTTGCATTCGTGCCTGTCTCATTGTTACAACATCTTGGTTCAGTATATGTGAAGAAAAACCATGTGCAAACTGTAGTAATTAAGCTCATCTCGTTATATTTACCTTGAGACGAGCAACAAGAGGTTCCTCTTTTGGTGTCTCTTCGATTTTAGCTACCACTACTACTTCAGGTTGTCTCGGTGCATTCGAGACTTGTCTCTCTTTCAGAACCATGCTTGTTTGATTCTTCTCTATCTCCCTTGCAGGGCGGCCGGTGGCAGTGCCATTGACTTCAGACAATGCGCCATTGTCTTTCTTCAATTTGGCAACAAGTACCCACATGTTTGCCAAATCGTTTTCTAAAGCTTCTTCTCTTCTCTTCGCTTCTTCTCCCTTTTTCCTGTATTCGTCTTCTATGAACTCTTTCTCCGCCAGTGCAGACTCAAGAGCCGCCTCTCGCTGTTTCCTTGCTTGCAACTCCATTTTCAGAGCTTCCGGGTCGAGATTCCATGAGTCAAACTCATCTCCACTTGACCTACCTGAAGAGATCCTTCCCTTTCTCCCTGACCTTGGCCCGTCGTTGTACTTGCGATTATTAACTCCGTTCATAGGATTACGCGTTTGAGCCAAGTCTCTTGCAGCTGCTAATTCTTTGTCTATCTTTGTGTTTCGGAGTGAGAGTTTTGTTACTTCACTAGCCAAATTTTTTAGCTCAACAGCAGCAGCAGAGGCTAACTCCTTAGCATATGAAGCTTCTTCAGCTAGTTTTTGATTTTGTACTCGTAAACCACTGTGCTCTTCCACGATCCGCACGTGTTCTAGCTTCAACTTTTCGTTCTCAATTTCCTAATACAAAACATAAACATCCATATAAAAAAGAGAGATAAAAGTTAATGCAAGCATACACAGAGAACCAGACTTACAATAAAATGTATTACCTATGTTACGTGATTTTTTTTAATGAGCGTAGGTATTTACTGGGATACTTATGAGAACTGAGAATGTATGTTTGTAAATTTACCTGCGACTTTATTTTCCTTTTTAGTTCTTCTGCATACTCCCCAGATACCACATTATCGGAACAAGACTGTGAGGATTTTTTCTCACTAGATACTGCATTCAAACGTTGCTCTAGAAGGTTCACCTTTTCATGTAGTTCTTTGTTCTCGGTGCACTGCATTGTTGACGAAAGTGAGGTAAGAGGCATTTTTTCGCAGAATAATATCTTTAGGATGACAGGGATTTAAGCAGGAAGAATGGAGTCACAAAAAGGAGGATTATGCACATCTTCAAAATGAGAATAACATGCTACCAACCTTTTTCTGTAATTGTTCTTGGAGAATGCAATTATCTGCTGATTTGATCTGTGCCAAGGGAAGAACCAAGTTAGCTTATGGTTAATTTAAGCGATATTTTGATTTGTCTATTGTAGTAAACAAGGCGGTATTTTCAATAAAAGAACAAATTCTCACCTCCAGCTCAAAGCTCTTCTCATTGCACTGGGTCATCAAACTCGTAACTTTCTGAAAACAACAAAAGTAGCCGATATCTTAGCTGAACGGCATTGATCCTTGAAACAGTGACGTTGAAAGGGTCCAAGATCATGTTCTCGTAGTGAATGAGATGTGGAGGTTAAATACCTGTTGCATCTCAACCAATGATGAGTTGGCAATTGAAGCTTCACCACTCTCTATTATGAGCTGTTCTAAGGCCCTCATTTGTCTTTGCTTTTCTTGAATCTCGTTTTCCAGATTCTGTCTCTGCATGCAATATTTTATTTATTAGTTACTTAAGCTAAATGTAAATGAGCCACTTCAGGAAACAGTCAAATACGTATCTTCAGTGGCAGAGTACAGAAATATCAGGAAGTATCTTTACCTGACTTTGTGAGTTTTCTGGATCATTTACGGACTGATCCACCAAACGCTTTAATGTGCTTGTACTGAAAGCTATCTCACCAGCAAGCATCTTAACTTGTTCAACCAGAAGGTCAATTTCATCTGTCGTCATGACACCCTACAAAAATCCCATACGTCCACAACTGTTAGATGCCACTTCTGACAGTTAAATACTCTGGGAGTAATTTGCTCACTTGAGTAAATTCTGCCCCTGGTGAGTTTTCACCATTCAATTTGCTGGAAGATCTCCGATGGTTAAAACCTAAAGAAGCATCTGATACAAGAGCCAACGTAGAAGATGGAGATCCCAGATTATCATTATCCAAGAGCAGGGAATCCAATTTCTGAAAAGCAAAGAAAAAACAGAATGACCCATTGTCTTTTAGAAAAGCGTCTGAGATGAGGATGCAAGGTGCAGCAGTCAAGAAACTGATAGAATGAAAAACTACTGGTCCAGAGAAAAGCAGCCTTGACCAAACAAAACCGAAAGTTAGTCAGGTTAAATCAGCAAAACCAACTATTTCCAAAACTTGTTTCGTTGGCCCATCTCACAATGGATAAAATAACTAGCTGAATCACTGAAACTAATTACCACACTGAAATAACAGAAAATTTTAATTTAAATTATATCAGAAAACTTACAACATCTTTGCCCGCAGAGAGACTGCGCTGGTGAGTGGGTACATCACCCAAATACCCAGGAATACAATTCTTGGTAGAGACGAGTATGAGCTTGGTAAGCTTTTGGATTCTGCTCATTAGAGCTGCTTTGGCTTCTTCTTCCTCCTCCAATCTTGTTTGCATTTTCACCTGACCTTCTTCTAACTGTTGTGAGAAATAGATAGTTAGTTCAGTGACTTCCCTTAGAACACAGCAAAATATATTCAGGATAACGGTTATCTTAAGGGAAGTCAGTACCTGTTGCTTTAAGCTCATTAATTCTTCATGACTGACACCAACAAGCATACCGCTTCTTAGCTGATCAAGTTCCAGTTTAAGGATTGAGATCTCTCTTTGATATTTCTTAATTAGTGACTTCTCATCTATAATCTGCTTTTACATAAAAAAAAGAATCATTAGCATAGTTTCAAGCCTGTACCCTTGAGTATAGCATAGTACCTTATTGTAAACTATGCTAAAAGATCACCTGATTGCGTGAAGCATATATTTCTATATTCTTTGCTCTGCTGGCAAATTTCAGTGTATTATGAGTTTCCTCATTACTGCTTGACGCGGGGGTAATTGTGCATATGAGCTAAAAAAATATAAGGAAAACAAAATACAGATTTAGTTTCTTTGTTATTACAGTGGATTAGCGTGACTGCAATGCATAGTGCTTACCACAGATATATAGCAATAAAAAATCCTAAGAAAGTCAACCATGAAAAACCAACATAGACAACAAATATATTGAATGGGAAATATTTCACCACAGACAAAAGAATCTTACCGAAACATGCCCATGACCACTTAATGATGATTGCAGAAGACGAGTTAGCTTAGAGTCACGATATGGAATGTGAGTTGCCTTACCCTCACTAAGTTTTCCAATCACCTTCATAAATAATACACAAGAATAATTATAAGTAAAATGCCCTAGTGCTGAAGATGCTACCGATGACAAACAAAAATTACAAAAAGGAGAAACACTACTTATCAGAAAGTCAAGCATCAAGAAATACTAGCACAACTTGATCAATGAAAATAAGAACTGTACTGAAGGTATGAATATTTCTCAGAGCAACTGCCAATTTTTTTATGATTCTTTAGTGCTACCAATGGCATCTGGAAGCTAATTTAATTGTCCTTATTAGCAAGTCCAGCATTATGCCATAACAGTTCTTTTGATTGACAGATGGTTAATGAAATGACACACACGAACTAAGAAAAGACACGTACAGTTCCAAGAGTTAGAAGACTCTTGTTGATGTATGAACCCTCCTTCCTCCTCAATCCAGTTGTTTCAGTTTTGGAACTCTCAGATCCAGCCAAGTCAATCAAATTCTAAACAAGAAAGCTATATAGTTAGAGCCCCTCTTGGACAAATAAATGATCTTATACAATAACTAAACGAAGAAGTACATACGAGTTGAGAAAAAATAACTCCATCATATTCATCTCCAGTAGCACTACTTTCAATCATCTGCAAATAGATAAAAGTTAGATTTAAAACACGAAGTAAAGGCACTTGTTAGAGCAAACATATATCATGCAGTGATACTGAGAAGAGGCAATAAATTACACTATGGAAAGTCTTTTGAGCTTGAAGACATACCAGTGTAAATAAAGTGTGACTTCTGCTGCTCATCAAATTGAAATTATTTGAACCAACGTGGCGATGCTCTGCCAATGAAACAACAGCAATAGTAAGGATAGGCGGAAGAGACAGAGTTCAGAAAATCAAGACATGTTTCAGAGAAAAAACAACTTCTTCTTTGATACCTTCTCCAGCTGCAATGAACGATAGTGCGTGACCAGGAGACAAAACAACTTCTTCCTTGATACCCTCAACATAAGTGCCCTACAAACAAATATACACTCTGTACTAAGCCAAAATAATTCACAAACAGGAAGGATGCAATGTGAATATTCTTACCAGACCACAATGCCTATACACATGCACGTGTGTGTTAGAGAGAGAAATGGAGAAAGCTAAGCATTATGTAGCGGTTAAGGAGGCAAACCTGGGAATCCTCTCTAACTCGTAAATTTTGGCCTGTTGGATCCAGTAAATCATTTATCACCTGATACAAGGACAGTAATCAGATAGACTGTAGACAGATGAAACACTCAAGTAAAAGTGAAAAAAGGTGAGACAGATTTATATATAATTTAAGCAGTTTGCTTCCCAGTGATAGGGTAAAGAGCAGGGAAACAAATCCCAGCATAAAAGACTACTTTACAAGGCTTGGCAAGTAATGTATCAAGGAAACAAAGTTCCACTAACCTCGTTGTATATTTCAAGATATGAAACACGGAGCAGGAACTCCCTTCCTGGAGTCTGAAAGATAATGACGCAGCCTAATTAATTAGGGAAGATGAAGTCATAGGAGGAAAAAGAAAGAGATGAAGACCACTTACATCCTGGATGATACTGAACACATCTTTAATTGCTAGCGGTATGATCCCAGGAGAATCTTGATCACCCTATGCATATTGCAACCAGTGGCAAAAAAAGAAGAAGAAGAATATCACTTGTTTGTATGAAAATTTGATATCCAACAGAACAACCAGCAGATAATTGAAGGGGAAACATATTGAGAAAGAGATCCCGATTCGTACATGCATGGTATGAGTCTTTCCACTGCTTGTAACACCATAAGCAAAAACGGTTCCTGCCAAAAAAACTGAGTCAGGAGATAAACAAATACTAGTAAATTTGGCGGCTATTTTCCATACCGTTAACACCTTCCATTGCTGCCTTGACAACGGGTCTTGCAGCAACGTCATAAACGTCCATAGTATTTGCTTGTGGTCCAAAAACCTTATCTGACATCCACAAAATTTGGAACAAAAAAATAAATGATGTGATCTCCACAAAACATACTTATAATCCAAAAAAAAAGAGAGAGTTGGAAGGCGGACAATACCAAAAGCGTAGGCAGTGAGAGGATTGTACTCGTGCCTGACCATGGTATCGCCATCAGGGTACCAAGCTACTTCATCTCCTCTTTGATACTCTCTATCACTGCAAATTCAATTTCGAAATCCCAATAACTGACCATTCGAATTGCATCTGTATCTGCAGCAGATCTGGTCTACGGCGATCAGATCTATTATATACCTCAATGGTCGAAAACGAACGGTGACGGAAATACTATCCCGCTCAGAGCTAACAGTCTCCTCCATAGGCTCGCCGAGAAGCTCCTCTGACGGATAAGGAACAGGCGATCCAGTTCCGAAGCTCCCGGAGCTGATAAAACCCGAGTCGGAGAAAGTTCCACTAGGCGTCGTCATAGATCGAGAGCCGGAGTTAGCAAACGAAGAATCAGAGGTGGAGGAAGAACGGAGAATGAGACGGTTGCTAAGGTGAGAAGAAGAAGTGGAAGAAGAAGAGGGACTTGGTGGTCTACGGTTCGAGAAGGATGAAGCCATCCACCAACCTAGAAACTCGGGGGTGGTCAACTCCGGCGACTCGGTCCCGGATTCGGTGAGAAGAATCAATTTCCAATTAAAAAAAAACGAGAATGTGTCAGTGGGAGCTCACATGGCTAGAGACAGAATAAACCATTGTAACTCTTCTCTCCTTCTTCTTTTGATTTGCTAAGAGAAGGTGAGACCACAGAAGAGAGAGTAGAGATTGTTTCGTTTTCTTTAAGCGAAGGCACTGTTGAGAGAGAAAACAAGTAGAAGAAGAAGATCGAATGGCGCTCGCGCTCACTCTCTCTCTCTCTTTCCCTTTCGTGGGTGAAGAAACGAGGAGGCTGAGAATTCAGATTTTGAATTTTGTATTTTTCTGTGCCTTTCCAAATAATTCATTAATTAATTGTGGTAGTTGCAAATAGTTTAGGGAGGTGAACGACAAAAAATTAAAAATCATTTTATTCAAAATATACAGTGAACCACCGAGTGGCCGGCCGAGTTGTGAAAAAAGAGCGCTCCAGCTAGCGGGAATAACAAAGGCTTGACCATATATAGTCAAACTGAGCAATGTCTCTGACTAGTCAGTCTTATAAGAGAATCTCTGTCTCCTCTCGATCAATATTTTATTCTGCATCCAATTGGGAGATAAAATTTATCTAATACAGACAGCATGTGATCGCCTAGCTGCTTCTTTCACCTGATACAGCTTGACAACAAAAGAGTTACCAAGGGTGGTCTCAGATGTTCAAGTGCACACTAGGGGTATTATAATCAGCAACTTGGACCAATGGAATATCATCAATTAACTAATAGGAAACTATTGATAAACGCATTTAATTAAAATATCTAATGGTAATTGATAACTGATATACCAACAACAAACATCATTAAAAGTATTACGCTTGTATAACGTGCGTATTAGCGCTATATGATCCAAAACCCAATATAATTGTTTCGTCTCTTTTGGTCGAGTGTTCATTTGAGCTCGACATATATATACAGTGCTTAAGCAGTATAGTGTGGGGTTTCCTTAAACTAATAACAGCTGGCACTATTACAGTTATTATGAAAATAATTGGAAGTTGTCTTGGCCACTTGGAGACACGTAAACTTGGATGATAATTATGTGTCGAACACTAATATTGGAGAGAAATAAAATTCAAATTACCATGCATTATTTGATTCCATACCAGTAAATAGTTAATTCTTACCACAACTAGATGCAAGTAAACAGTTCATTTTTTTAACTAAAAATGTCAGGCATGCAATATGGCAGTGTATACACACTCAAAACTGATCGTAAATTATGCGACATTAAGGTCTTTAAATTTATTGAATGAATAAATACAAGAGTTGGCTGGTTCTTGAAGCCAAGTAGTTGGCATAGCTCTTTCTCACTCACTTTTTGAGATTCACGTGTATGCTTTTCCTTTCTCACGTGCCACATGTGGTGTGATCTTTAAATTCCCCCCTGAATATACGTCAGGAAAGGGAAAAATATGGTGATAGTAGATTACCAACTCTAACATTGCTCAAAATGGAAATTACTTAGGCTAAAAGATCATACACTGAATGTTAGTTATTATTTTTTTAATCATTACCTTCTCTGATCTGTATCAGTGCAGAAGGAAAAAGAGGAGAGGATAGAATGCCACATTGCTCCCAAGAAAAAAATGAAGAAGAGAGAATTGTTAGTTTAAAAAATGGGTCGTAACTGGGCCTACTGTGGCCCATCCAAAATGAGCTGAAAGCACAATAATCACATTATAAAGGGGGAGGGGGTTAAGAGAAATAAAAAAAATACTAGGGGGGGGGAGTCATACATATCTCCAAGTGTAGTGGAAATGGCGAGAGTAGTAACAAGAACAACATCGTCTTCTTCTTCATCATCGGCTTCTTATCTTATCCACAACAACCTTCTCCGACTTCCCGAACCACCATCTTCTCTCTCTCTATTCCGCAGACCCTTTTGCTTATCCGCTTCAATCTCTCAGTCCAGCTACCATAGCAAGCTTCGCTGTCAGTCATTATCTTCAAAGACGACGCGTCCTCCTTTCCCTTCTACTTCCTCACTCGTAGCGAAATCCTTATCTTCCATCGATGAACCAGATCTCGGAGGAGAAGACGACGAGAGTGATGATGAAGATTACAGCGCAGAAGAATACGAATACGAAGATGGTGAGCTGGAGAGTGGAATGGTTGCCGTGAGAGGAATTGAGGATTCGGAAGCATCTGAGGAGAGAACAGAGAAGAAGAAGAAGGCAGCTCGGGGCTCTGCGTTGAAGTTGACGATAAAGGAGAAGAAAGAGCTGGCTTCATACGCGCATAGTCTGGGTGACAAATTGAAATGTCAACTCGTCGGAAAATCAGGAGTTACTGATTCAGTGGTTTTCTCCTTCCTTGAGACTCTCGAGAAGAACGAGCTCTTAAAGGTAGTATGCTTTGTTGAGAGGAATGTTGTTGTTTGACTTTGATAGATAAATAGATACTACGAAACGAGAGTGGATTGAGCCTCTTGGCTTTAATTCTTTTTTAAAAAAAAATTGGAAGCACAGGTGAAGATACGCAAGACGTCTCCAGAAGAGCTAGAGGATGCGGTTACGCATTTGGAGGAAGCCACTGGTTCAGTTGCTGTTGGCCAAATCGGAAGGACCGTTATATTGTACAGGCCTAGTCCCACCAAAATGATAGCTGAGGAAAAGAAGAAGAAGAATGAAGTTGAGAGAAGAAGACACAAGAACTTCTCAAACTCCAGACCTTTTGTAAGTAGTTAAACCCTGAGAGAGAGAAGTAGTACGTACCGCCTGTCTAGCCTCTTTCCTTGCCTCTTCAATCTTTCATTCTTTTTCTTTGGTTATTACAGAGAAGAGAGTATCCAGAGAGACCTGATGGACGCAGAGGAGGTAGTCGTAGAGTTGCAACGGATTGAACAAGTTATCATTATTAGTCCGTTTGTTTTGTTATCATCCCAAACTCTAGTTCCTTGTTTTCATTTTCTTCAACAATACAATCACAGTACTGATCTATTATGATGATTTGTGAACATAACCTAACAATGTATCTGAGTCCTGGGAAGAGAACAATCTTGTTTGTTATTGCTGAAAATGATAAAAATGTGGCATATGGTTTAACATCTCTTCAAGCTTGTATGTATTCTTTTTTTTCAAAACTCGTGTTTATATTAGCAACTGAAATTTACATAGCTTCAAAGCTCAATCCTATTTTCTTCGTTGGTACTTAATTATGTAAAAAGATAGATAGCCATTTGTACTGGCAAAACCCTTATAGATAGATGGCTCTCGGCAACAATTCGAAAACAAAAACTCATTACTGAGAGAGAGAGAGAGAGAGAGAGACTTTTAAACTGATTTGATCTTCTTAGTGGTCACCACATCCGTGTTAAGTATGCCTCCAGGTGAAAGAAGCCTCCGTAGATACAGACCGAACCGACCCTGCCATTCATTCATGTTTTTTTATTATTATAATTATTCATTAGATGTTGGTCGCAACGTAAGAGAATCTCCCTGATTACAAAACTGTTATAGAAAATGCCTTACCCATTGAAAACCGACGAGAACCATCCAACAGCCAACTAAACCATAGCCGCTTCGTGTCACGAACTGTGTCATCGTCACCAACAACAACAAAAACACTTTAGGAAAGGCTCAAATTGAAAGTATCCTCGAACACTAAAGAGTACTAGTTAGGGTTTATGGAAGGCTCTGTAAACGTACCATTAGTGTAAGACAGCCAAGAACGAAGCTTGAACTCATCACCGAGCTGACAAACTTCAGATCACGTCCGGCCTAGCAAATTAATAAACACAGAAGAAGATGTTTCAATTGATTGCTTCTCAAGATACCATTTAATCGAATCAAACAAGAGCTTGTAATATTACCAGCAATGTACCCTCCAGGGATACTGTCATTGGCACTGCAGACAACGCCATGAAGAATGGTATAAGCAGTCTATGCATCTGCAGATTCATAGTCGACCGAGTTAGGATCGAAATACACAGGAAACTAATGTTTTTTGGTTTGAAAAGCAAAAAAAAAAAAAAAAAAGAACAGACCTCGGTTATGATGACTTTATCATGTGTGTAGACACCAGGAAACAGGCCTGGAACCGATGTCCCAATAGTTCCCAAGACTAATCCAAGCGTGGCTCCAATAATCATTAGGGACTTAAGCAACGTTCTCGCCTTGGGAAGGTTACGGTTCGCACCATATAACATCTCAGGCATAAATGACTGAGCCGTTTGAGAGAGTGGCTCACCCCATACATTGCACATCCTGTACGTCTGAGCCATCACCTATCAAACCATAAGATTAAAAAAAAGAAGAAGATAAGTATACAAACATCAACATAGTTTAAGGGTACAGATATATGTTTTGTAATGTACTTGATGAGCTGCTAAAACGTGAGTTCCCATGGAGGTGGCGCAGTAGATGATGAAAGAATAGAAAGCAATCTTGGAGAAAATTGAGATAAAAACAGGCGCGGCAAGCGCAGAGATCTTCCATAGTTCTTCAGGTGTAGGTACCGCAAAGGAGTATGCATTGTAGCCTTCTTTGTTCAGAGAATCCATCATCATATAAGCCGAAACAACCTAATAACACACAGCAAATCCCATTATGAATTCTTCTGCATTTTATTTAGTTTAGTGTTTCACTGTATTTTGTATTACCTGAGAGACGGTTGTTGCCCAAGCAGCTCCGGCGATACCTTGTCCGAGAAACAAGCATAGGATTGTATCTCCAAGACCGTTAATGACAGTTGCTGCTGCTAATGCCTTAAGAGGTCCCCATGAGTTCTTCATTCCAAGACTGAGACACAGATTCTCTCTCATCAGTTGAGTAAAAAAAGACCATCTAATTTTGAAGCTAAAATTCATAAGAAGAAAATGTCAAAGAAACCTTGCGCTTTGAGCAACCAATCCAACAAGAATAAAAGGCCACGCTAAGCCTCGAATCTGCAAAAAACAGAGAGATTCCGGTTAAAGAGAGACGTCATTCATCAGCAGGAATTTGAAACAGAGAAGATGATAAAATAAAAAAAAGAACCTGAACGTATGTATTGGCTGCAGGAACAATCTCAATGTTTTTCCCTCTTGTAAAAGCTGTAAAAAAAACATAGCAAAAAAAGTTTAAATACATCACTTTCAAATGTATTAGATTTGTTTTGGTAGTGAAAAATGTATACCAGTAACAGCCCAAGGTCCGAATAATCTAGTCAACAAAAGCATCATAAGTCCACAAACCAATCCAATGAAAAGCAAGACAGAGATTTGATGTTGAGCTTCTTTCTTGTCCTGTAAGAAAAAGCACAAAATGAACGTTAGAGAGATGTTTCCTTCGTAAGTGGTTCAAAAACTTGGTACACAAGAAACAGGGCAAATATAACTAACCTGTTTGGCAAGAGAAGTAGCGACCATATTGGATGTAGCCACGGAGAGGAACATGAAGACGTAACTCATGTGATCGCATAGTACTGTCCCCGGTCCTATTTAACAAAAAAAAAATTTATTACTCAGCCATTGAATTAAGCACTCACTTTCACAATTTATTGGAGTATTTATATTTTTAGCCATTCCGCATCATAATCTTATTCAATCAAATAATTAAAATTTAATTTTCTGTATAACAAAATTTTGATAACAGAAAGAAAAATGATGACAAATACTATTAGAATTTATGTGCAAGTAAAGCTTATCTTGCAGTTGGGTACAATTTTGCCATTACAAACACGTTACAAAGATTTTGAAATTTGGTGAACCGACAGATGTAATAATTAGTTTGCAAGGTGATTCAATGAAAAAAACTGGTTAGATGGGACACTTACCTAACAGATTTTCTGTTATTATTATTGGTCAACATGGGACCAACCAATTTCTAAAGAGACTAAACAAACTAAAGGTGCAAATCTTACTATTGGGGACAAATCCGGTTCGGTTCGGTTTGAATTTATATTATAAAACGAATAATAATCATATAAAGTAAGTTTTAAAACATGAATTAAGGAAATATAAAATCAGAATTTTTTATTTATAGAGAAAAGCGTACCAAGTGCGGCGAGTTCGACGGAGCTACCCTGGCCGATAACAACCGTGTCGATGAGACTCATCAACGGACCACAAACCCACATCCCCATCGCCGGACCTGTGAACTTTACGATCTCTTTCATCTGTTCCCATACGCTCTCCTTCACTACAGCCTTCTTCTTCTCTTCTTCTTCTTCTTCTTCAATTTCGCCGATTCCGCGATCATTTTCGTCGCAGTTCCTCGTAACTCGCCCTATTTTGATTTCCCGACGAGTCACCACCGTATTTCCCTGGAAAATTGGAGCAGCTGCTGTGGTGATCCGACCGAGTTTCCTCGAGTCTCCGCCGCCGAGACAACGGATAAGTGGTTGGTGAGATTTAATGGGATTTCGTGGAAAGAAAGGAGAGATAGTGAGTCTTTGGGTTTTCATTAGCATTTTCTCGTCGTTAGATCGTTAAAGAGACGGATCTTTGCCTTGAGAAATCTGTAATCGCCGGTGATGCAGTTTTTTTTTTTTTTTTTTTTGGCGCCTCCTCGAGATTTGTATTGAGAGAAAATCGGAAGCGAGCGAAAGATCTTTATACTAACTCTGCTGAGCACGTGCCCCTTTTTATTCTTCTCGAACCAATACAAAAAAATAATAATATACTCCCTCCGTTTCACAAAGAGTGTCACTTAGACACATTTCACACATATTAAGAAAATACACATATTAAGAAAATGATTGAAATGTATTTATGATTGTATTAATTACACTTATTTGACCAATAGTATTTGAGATAAATATATTTATTTATAAAACCAATCCATTTTACAATTAATATTAAGCTATAAGTTACATTGAAATTCTAAAATGACATTCTTTGTGTAACAAGAAAAAAGTGGTAAAATGACACTCTTTGTGAAACAGAGGGAGTATTAGTTATATGAACTTTTTCTGAGAAATTTACAGAAGAGTTGGAGTAGATGTTGATAATTGTATCTACATGCATGTATACAAGAAATAACATCATTGCGTTTCCATTATTAATACTTGCTACTTGGTCATGTGTTGCTCCTTCATTTCTAGCTGTCACTCTCCCAATAGGTATTAAGAATTGTTATGTATGTAGTCATGGAACATGCATATATGATTCGCAGAGATACATATTGAAAAAAAGAGAACACTGTTGACATTATTTAATTGACTCATGTCTCGAATACATATAATGAGTTGACTGACGTAAGAAAAGACAGATACGTATCTAATGGGACTTAACTAAAGACTATTACAAAGACTTGTGTTGTTTTGTTTAATTTTCAATGTAACTGAAGACCTCTCTTTTAGCACGTTGATGGTGTTGTTTTATTTTTCTTTAGTTTTAAGACTTTAAAAGTCAATGGTGCTCTGTCTGGTTACTCATTTCTTCCAAGATGTATGTAAATTTCCAGATTTTTTGTTTCTCAGAAGAAGGAAGTTTCTCACGAGCTTGACTTCAATGAAGAAAAATGATTTATATGCGTAAAATCAACTGTTAATTAAAATATTCATATAAGTCAACTAGCCCTTATTTTATTTCTTTTTTGGCAGAGGAATTTACAAAGAAAAGTTTGTGACGTTTCTTAGTTTCCACGCATTTTCTTGGTCATAGATAAAATTGAATTATATAGTTTTAAGAAAAGAAAAGTCACGTAAATGTCGACGTAATTTCTAGTCCATTGCTTGGTATCTTCATTTTAAAAGGGAAGTCGTTAGTAAGTCGCCTTCAAGTCTTATGAGCAATAGGTGGTGACTGGTATGCAAAGAGCTGAGATATCAACACTTTGTGCATCTGATGAACACATACAATGAGTGATTTGTAAGTGTTGTTTGATACAGTTTTATAACAACTGTTTGCTGTTTTTATGATCCTTAAACGGTGTGTTTGTCATTCAAGATTCGATACTGAAAATACATAATCAGTCATTATTTTCTTGACAAATAAATTTATCATCCGATTATTTTCAGTGTTTTAAAAATTGTTAAAAAGCAATTATACGCTTCATAAAGAATTAACAACTATGAAAATTATTTGGAATTTAGACGAGAAATAGCGTTACGATACTAGAGAGTAGAGTAGAGACTAAAGTAGATTGCGACCACCAGGATCATAGTGGGGAATTAGACTGATCTCGGTCCTAAACGAGTAAGTTTTAAACAGAGAATTTTTGAACAGAAAAAGAAAAAAAAAATACAGAGAATTTAGCATGCGTCGAACCGGCTTGTGGGCTTTGGTATATTAGAACTCGATTAAATTTAAAGGACGTCAACAATTAGTATGTTAGAAAATGGGCTTTAACAGCCCATTAATTCGACATTGACCCCGAATATAAGTTTTTTTCTCTCTCTCTGTGATCTGACCCTCAATACGAATGAAGAAAGGTACTTCGACCAAGTTATTGCTTCTTCCTTTACATTGTTAGATAACATTATATGCTACGATTGTAAATTTGTAATCTAATACAATAATAGCTACGGGGACTGTAATCGTAAAGATTAAACTGAGAAAATAACAAGCCATATATATAGAGAGGCAAAAAAACACACTATACATTATCATAAACTTGCCATTTTAAAACTACCTGTCGGATTTTAAGTAAGTTTAGATCAGTATGCTTTATCATTTCATTATAATGCCAACACGTTCATAGCTAGAAAAACCATACTACATTAATCTGTTAAATCAGTTGTATCCATATGGTCTTTAATAGTAATCTTATTTGTTTTCAATGGAATATTAGTTGCTGATTTCATTTGATTTCAGTGGATCCAATCTCTCGTACTAGTGTCGACCAGGTTGATGTCTATGACAATATAAAATCATATAAAATGTGCTGTAGATTATTGACCGAGGAAAAAATCATGTAAGCGTAAAGGAAAGATAATCAGTGGAAAAGAGAGAAAAAGGCAAAAATAGCAGATTATGTTTACAAAAAAAAAAACACATACTATTACATTGCTTGCGAAATTAGCAAAGTTGCCTGACATGTAACCAATTACGGTTAAGTTCGGTATGCATACACCACTTGCTCGTTTCTGATACGGTCCAGTCTACAATACGTGCAAACATAAAATAGTAACATCATGTCCCATATCCCATATGTAATGTAAATTTTGTAATGCCTTATAATATCTTTTTAATCGTTGGGGTTCAATATCTCGGTTTTTTATAAATATTTATTCAAGCAGTAAAAATAATTTTGACAAATTTCCGTAAGTTTCTACGAGTTTATATCTAATTTCTTATATATATCGACTGGACTACTGGAGCTGAAAGTCCAATGCTATATAGATACTGAGTTTGATGAAAATATTTAGTTTTACCAACCAAATTACTTATCCTAAAGATAATCAAATTAACCGTCAAACCTATATGTTTAGTCCCTTGTTCATTTTAGCTGGAATATGTTGTGTTTGTTTGTATTTTTGCTAATATATAATAGGACAATTCTCTTAAATAACATTTTTTAAGTTTTTGTCACAAAAATAAATTTTAAAAAGTAAAATGACCAAAATAGATTTTTTTTTTTAATTATTTTTTTTATTTTATTTTGAAATTTGAAACTCTAACCCAAAACTCACCCCTTAACTCTAAACTCTAAAGTCCAATTAGTTAACTCTATGAGTATAAATGCATATAAATACATTTTTTAGTTTCTAAAAAAACATTTTGGTCATTTTCTTCTTTAAAAACTATTTTTGTGACAAACAAACTAAAAGAGACTATCTAAAGGAATTTTTCTATATAATATCTTCCGTACCTTTTGTATTCATTGGATTTATCAACTGAAGGAGTACGTAGAGATATCAAAACATATGTTTGATTACTTAGATTAAATTTGTAAACAGCTAGCTAGGTATCTCTTAATGAAACGAAAGTACATGATTTGTTTTTATTTGTTAATTCAAACGTAAATATAAACAAAAAGACAAGATAATCTCTGCAATTGTCTACCAAATTACAGAGGTGAATGCAAAATGCACTTGAATAGAAACATTTAACATGTGAATGAAGACGAAAACATGTGAAGTTTAAATAAACAAACTCCTAATGGTGTGAGTCAGTGAGTGTTTGATGTTCCACAAGTACAGGGAGTTGGTTGGCTTTGCAAGGAGGCTAAGTATATATATATGGGTCTACGGATCTTGATCTTTCTAAAACGAAGATGATTTTTTTGTTCCTTGTGAGATCTAATTCCACTATGATTTATTCTCATATATCATATAAGAGAAATGTCAAAAAGGGGGGCAATTATATGTGCTGATTAAAAAAATATTTGTATGCTTTTCAGTCAAGCATTTTAGTATTTTAGTTCACCTATACGTTATATATCTTACATACAGTCACTTTCGTGGCCGGTAATGGCTAAATCATATGAGACGAGGCACTGTTAACACACAACCGATAGGAAAAATTGTGAAGGATAATGGTTTTGAATAAGAACTCATAGAAAGAAAAAAAGGGAAAGGAAATTTTTGTAAAGCTGCAGCCACTTCTTTAGCAACTTAACGCTTATGCGCAAAGCCAGAATCATGTTACAGTATCAAGCAGGTCCCACATTGTCACGAGATTTTAATTGTTCTTTTGCATTATCGGTTTAACATATTGAGAGAGAGATAGTATTTGTTTATCATGTTGATCATGTCGCTTATACTTTCACAAACACTGTGTCATTATAAAATATAGTTAAATATCTCATTGTATTCTCTTTCTAAAGGTGATGATAAAAGAAACAAAATGAAAAAAAAAAGATTATAGCAAAAACCAAAACACCATGGGCTTGCTCGCTCGCTCACTCCAATTTCATTTGTCGGTAGTGCTAGCACACGCACAATGTCCACGCACAAATAGACAATAGTCTTATTACATTAGTAATAGAGAATATAAAATTACCCAAAGATGATAAATTATTATCTTCTTTTTTTGAACAATTTTTTAAAATCTAAATACCCCGTTGTTTTAAGATATAAATTATCAAAAGTATTTTCCATTTTAAATATAAAGTATCTTATATTTCTATAGAGTTTGTATATTTATTGAATATTATGGAATCAAATGTAATTTATAAATTTTATTATGAATTTTCGAATTATATTTAACTTCTATATTTAAAATAATTTTATTATAACTTTTAGTTATTTAACATATATTATAAAACAAAAGGAGTACACAATATCAAAAATTTAGTGGAAAATTGTTTTTAATAGCTCATATCATTCAGGTATAAAGTGACGCTTATTACATATTTTAATTTTTAACATTCTGAGACCTATTATCTAGGTACTACAAAAATGAAAGACCTTATTTAGTTAGTTATTAACTTATTACAATAGAATTGAACGTAATAGCTATAAACTTATATAAAGACCTTATTTAAAAGTTTCTTTTACTTGTAAACTCTAATCTACATGTGTAAGTTCCAGTTGATATTATGAAACAACAGACTCATAAATAAAAGAATTTTTTCTTTCTTTCTTAGTATTAAATCTCAAAGTGCATAATAACATACACAATTAATTTCCCAAAAATAAAAGTAACTGAAAACATAAATAATAAATGTTTATTTTATGAAGAAAAGAAAAGAAGGAAACCCAAAGAATTACGTAATTAAGCATTGATTCTGGTGTATTAATGAATTAAAAAATGTACTCGCAAGTTATATATAAACACATCTCGTGACTCACTTGCATTGCAGAGTCACAGATAGTATCAGCTCCCTCACCACCACCACCACCACCACCTATATACATATATATAAAGAATCTTAACCACCGACGTTTATTTTTTTCCTCCGACGCGGAGACATTATGAAATTACATTTTAACCCTCTCACACTTATTTACTTCTTCCTCTTTGGTGCGGCAATGTCGTCGAACCAGCACGACTACTCCGACGCACTCTCGAAATCAATCCTCTTCTTCGAAGGCCAACGCTCCGGTTACCTCCCGAACGACCAGCGTCTGACGTGGAGACGGAAGTCCGGTCTGAGCGACGGATGGACGCACAACACGGATCTAACCGGCGGTTACTACGACGCGGGAGACAACGTCAAATTCAATTTTCCGATGGCTTTCACCTCAACGATGCTCGCCTGGAGCGTTATTGAATTCGGAGAGCTCATGCCTCCGCCGGAGCTGCGGAACGCTCTGGTCGCACTCCGGTGGAGCTCCGATTACCTATTGAAATCAGTTTCGCAGCTACCAAACCGCATATTCGTTCAGGTTCGTTCGTCCTTCGTAAATGGCAAATTCAATTTCGTAACTGTTTTTTTGCCGGTGAGTGGCATTTGGAGAGAGGGGTAGTTTGGGGAATTTGAATAGCTAAGGGAAACTGAGTCGTTTTTGTTAACAACCCGTGATCGTGAGTGGCTGTTTGGACTCTCAAGATAGAGTCTCGATGCATTTACCACCCTTTTTTTTTGTCGTTGCGTCACACTTTTTAGGCCCCTTCCCTTCCCTTTTCCTTTAATTTAATTTATTCTTCTCATTATTAAATATCATAAAATAAATATTTACCAAAATTGAGTTTTTTCTTTTCTAAAAAAATTGATATTGCACACGCATAACGTCGAATGATTACTGCAACAATTTAACTATAAACCATACATTAAGAGGAAAAAGTAAAAATTACTCTGTAATTTTACATTACTCTGTAATTTTACATTACTATATATATACTTTGATTGTGTGCAGGTACTTTATATTAGTAGTAGATATAAAGATGACCCAACTACTATTATTAGCCATTGTTTGGAACCAACAACTATCAATTTTGTTGACTATAATTGCAATCAATGAGAATTTCAGTAACACACAATCACACATATATTAGTGAATTTAAAAAATAAAAAACATTCTTCCTCCGTTTCATATTACTTGTGATTTTAGGTTTATGCACACATATTAAGAAAATATATAATTTTGTATATTTTTAAAATAAAAACACAATTATCTATACATCTAACCATATTTCAACCAATAGAAAAATAAAATAAAGAATCTTATAAATGAATTTTGCATTGAAACTCTAAAACGACACTTATTTTGAAAACGAAATTTTTTTTCTATAACGACAAGTAATATAAAACTGAATGAGTATATATTAGTGAATTTGATTATAGAATTTATTAACATTGATTCAGGAGTCGTTACATCATACGCTGTATGGTCATTTAATAATACGAGTTGAGATATGCATGCGAGCGATGATAGAGACTTGGCACTCTCATAGTCCTCAGAAATGATATATGATGTTGATGTTGTTTGGTATATTTTCATTAATTAATGATTTGTTTTTACTTATAAGAGGGAAGGATTTAAAATAACTATAATCAAACTAATTAAAGTAGGAAACGAACTTATGATATATATATGTAGGTAGGTGATCCAATAGCAGATCATAATTGCTGGGAACGTCCTGAAGATATGGATACACCACGTACTGCTTACGTCGTAACCGCCCCAAATCCAGCTTCAGAAGTAGCCGGAGAAATCACAGCGGCCCTCTCGGCGGCTTCCATTGCCGTGCGATCATCAGATCCAGGCTACTCTCAGACGTTGCTCCAAAACGCTGTAAAAACGTTTCAGTTCGCTGATATGTACCGTGGTGCTTATAGCAGCAATGATGATATCAAAAATGACGTTTGCCCTTTCTACTGCGATTTCAACGGATTTCAGGTTCCCAAAGAAAAACCATAGTATTAATTATTTGGTAATTTATTTTATTTTATTTAATAAATAAATAAATAATGTTGTTGGGATATTGGGTATACGTGTACGTAGGATGAGTTATTGTGGGGAGCAGCTTGGCTAAGAAAAGCGACAGGTGATGAAAGTTACCTTAGCTACATAGAGAGTAACCGTGAACCCTTTGGTGCTAGCGAGAACGTCGACGAATTTGGTTGGGACAACAAAATTGGTGGACTTAATGTTCTCGTGTCCAAGGTTAGATTTTAAAAATATATCTATACTTGAACAGACTTACGTGATCAAACCATAACTTTAATTAAACACGAGCATTTCACGTGCATGTAAAGATTATATATGTTCTTTTCTTTTCGTGTACGTGAAGAACCCAACATGGCCCGGTTTATATGGTAAACCGATGAATTTAAGGGTTTAATTAGTTAATTTAAATTCCGGTACGTACAGGAAGTTATAGCAGGGAATATGTACAACCTAGAGGCGTACAAGGCGTCGGCGGAGAGCTTCATGTGTAGTTTGGTACCGGAGTCTCCGGGACAGCACGTTGAGTATACTCCCGGCGGACTTCTTTACAAGCCGGGCGGTAGTCAGCTCCAGCACGCGACCACAATATCATTTCTCCTGCTTGTATACGCTCAGTATCTTTCTAGAAGTTCCCTCTCCCTCAACTGTGGCAGCCTCTCTGTCCCTCCTGATCATCTACGCCGTCTCGCCAAGAAACAGGTTACTCCCGTTTGTACGTACGTAGTGATTTTAATGCTTGTTCTCTCATCTTTCTGACGAGTCACCTAAACCGGATGATATACATAGCAATTAACATGCATTCACTGAAAGCAATATAATACAAATTTATTTTCACGATTGTTGCAAAAAGAAAAAAAATAAAAAAATTTAGACTGTTATTATTAGGGATTAATCTTATTTTATTATGATATATTTATGTTAATTTATTAATTTATTGGAAAATGAAGGTGGACTATATATTGGGGGAGAATCCAATGGGAATATCGTACATGGTCGGGTACGGAGAGAGGTATCCAAAGAGGATCCACCACCGTGGGTCATCGCTGCCGTCGATCCTAGACCATCCAGGCGCCATCGGGTGCAAAGACGGATCGGTTTATTTCAACTCGACCGAACCAAACCCTAACGTTTTGATTGGAGCGGTGGTGGGTGGGCCCGGAGAGGACGATAAGTACGATGATGACCGGTCTGATTTCCGCAAGTCAGAGCCCACTACTTACATCAACGCTCCTTTCGTTGGTGTATTGGCTTACTTTGCAGCCAATCCTAGTTTTAACTGACCTCACATTAGATATCGACAGGAGCACCTTTTTTTTTTTTTTTTTTAAGTCCCTCGTAGGCAAATCTTACACACGCAAAGCTAAGAAAGAAAATTTCAATCTGAATCACTCATTCGGATTACGTTACTTGGATATCATATTAACTAATTATAAAATAAAAGTTACATTTTCTATTTTGAAACATCAAAATTTTATTAAACATTATTTATTTCGAAATGGAAAGAGTCGTATATTGAAATTGCCTATGAGTGTACAAATGATTAGTTGTTTGTATGATAGTATCAAGTCCATTCATGTCTTTTATAGTTAATACATTGGTTTCGAACTGACGTTTATGTGGTAAAACAAAAAATGGAAAAGATATATTCACCAAAGTTACGAGTGTGTGTTAACTCAATAACAAATATTTATATGCATGAAAACAAATTTAACCAAACTCATGCCAAAAATTATAATAAAGAAGAGTTCTTCCAGCAAATATTTGCATCTCATCCAATTCATCAAAACATTCAGATTTTATTCATCTAACTTGGACCCTTACATTATTCTCAGGCATGTATATTATAGTTAATTATTAAAGTTTAGCTACTGATAAGATATAAGTTAATATTTTTTCCGTGCACATTGTTCCTTTTGCATAATATCGACATATGGAGAATTTCTAAATACTTACACAGAAACAAAAAAAAAAACACATGTGGACATAGTTTCCACCATCATAGCTGGCCTTGTAATTGTATATATGGAATACTTGACCAAATATATTTATATGGAATACATATGGATCAGATTTTGTATCCTAATTTAACCGAGAAAACTTCGATCGAGATTTGTACTTAACCAAAAGGTATATATGTGGAATACAATTGGTCAAAGTTTCTATCTATATATGTATACACATAAGACTATATACAATAGTATAAGATTCAACATTTTTTATTTTTATTTTTTACCATTCTATATTATTTTATTTTTTGTTATCATTAACACATATTTACTTTAAACACTGCAATGATTTTATTTAATAAAATTCAACACTCTATTTTATTAATTAATAATTATTTTTTCTATGTTTCAAATTACATAAGCATAGTCTCTATTTAAAATAATTTAAAATAATATTTTTTGTATAAGAAATATAAATAAAATATTTAATGTATAATGAGATTATTAGTTTTAAATAATTAGAAAGATATAAAAATATCATTTTTTATAAACTGACATGTGTAGTTGGTGATTGCCATTTTTATTCATGTTATTTTTTTCAACACCAAATAATTTACATCATAAATTTTTATTTTAAATAGATTTATTGTAATGATTTAACCATTGAATTTTTCATCCAACATCTCTTTTGTACATGGTCTAACTAGAATACTCTTGTTCAAAAGTCACTAGAATCAGAAAGTACATTTCTAATCAAATAAAAAAAAGTTTTTTTTAATCTAATTTAAAGTTTAAACAATTAATTAGTAAGATAATGATTGAGTTCTTGATAACAATAGATGCATGAATGATGGATGGATAACCACCAAACCAATGCAAATTGCCAAATTGGCATCTTACCAAATAAACCAAAATATGTATACATGAAGTAGACGTTAATTCTGTATAAGTATGAACTCTAAACCCTCGTGCTAAATGCCAAAAATCAAAATCCCACAAAGTCCTTATTGCAAAGAAAAAAAAAATGAAACCATCGATTTTAATTTTAACCGTTTTCGTACTTGTCCTCTTGTTACCAACGGTGATTCCTCACGACTACTCGGATGCTCTGCATAAGTCAATCCTGTTTTTCGAAGGTCAACGCTCCGGTCGACTTCCCAGACAACAAAGGATGTGGTGGCGTGGTAACTCTGGACTCAAGGACGGCGAAAACCTAAACACCGACCTCGTTGGTGGTTACTACGACGCCGGAGACAACGTTAAGTTTCATTTTCCGATGGCTTTTACGGCCACGATGCTTGCTTGGAGTTCTATCGACTTCGGTTGTTACATGTCTGAGAATGATGTTGCACACAACCTCGTAGCTCTCAAGTGGGCCACCAATTATCTCCTTAAGACTGTCTCACAACTTCCTCATCGCATTTTCGTCCAAGTATGTTCGTATCAATAATCCGCTAATGCGCCGTCGTTTTTCTTATATCAACTGTTCGTTTTTTTCACTATCTACTGACATAACAGTTATAGTATAACATCTTTTTAATGTTTATATTCGCCAATACACACCAACATCGTTATCAAGAATTTGGTTTTCACCATTTTGTCGTGCGTTGTTGACATTTTAATAATTTTAAAAAATAGAGTAGGAATATATACGGATGGATTGGGTATACGAGTGTGTAGTTAATATAAATTTGCATTTATCAAGATTTTTTAAGCATTATATAATATGGTTATAACATAGTCGAAAGGAAACCATAGAACTCCCAAGGTATGTTGATGATGATGACAGAATCAAATTGTATACTGAGAAGAAGTAATCAATTTCCACTGATTGGTTTGTCCTAGCTAGCTAGCTAGCTTGTATTATATTTTCCGGAAATCACGGGTTTAATTAAGTGAAATATATATCTGGCATATATACACTCTTAACAAAATAAGATTAATATGGTATAGGTAGGTGAAGCACAGCCCGACCATGATTGTTGGGAAAGACCGGAAGATATGGACACGCCGCGAACAGCTTATGCTATAGAAGCACCAGGGCCAGCCTCCGATCTAGCGGGTGAAATCGCTGCAGCTCTGGCGGCTGCTTCTATCGCATTCAACCAGTCACAGCCTAGTTATTCCACATTATTGCTCAACAATTCCATACAAACGTTTCAGTACGCAGATATGCATCGAGGTTCTTATGCCGATAATCCGAACGTGCACAACGCCGCTTGCCCTTTCTACTGCAGTGATAATGGATATAAGGTATTCCTTCATTTCTAAATTTAATATGCCAGTTTCTGATATTTCATTAGAAAATGGGGTAATATTTTTCATGTAGGATGAGTTGCTCTGGGGAGCTGCGTGGTTGAGGAGGGCGACTGGTAGTGATTTTTACCTAGAGTATTTGGTGAACAATTGTGACTCTTTCGGTGTAGATTACAATTACTTGGACTTTGGCTGGGACAACAAATTTGGGGGAGTTGAAGTTCTCATTGCCAAGGTTTGATCCATCTCTCTGTCTATGTAAATATGATCTTCCAGAACCACAAGGTCAAAATTAATTAACCAGCATTGATATACTACTATTTAATGCTTGCTATTTAAACGTCACTTTGGGTGAACAGGAAATATTTGAGAAGAATGTGAATACGTTAATACCATATAAAGACATGGCGGAGAGAATGATGTGTGCATTATTTCCGGAAACCGCTGGTCCACACATGAGTTACACACCCGGCGGTCTTCTTTACAAACCCGTTGGCAGCCAGCTCCAGAACACGGCCGCACTGTCTTTCCTCATCCTTACCTACGCCGACTACCTCTCTAAATCCTCTCAACAACTCAGTTGCGGTAACCTCAAGTTTCAACCCGATTCTCTTCGACGCATAGTTAAACGACAGGTACTCAAACATCATTTTGCTATTGTGTATATTTATGATTTAGATAGGTCCATTAAAAGCATATGTGTATTATTTTCTTTTTTTTTGTGGTAGGTGGACTACATTTTGGGAGATAATCCAATGCACTTGTCATACATGGTTGGGTACGGTGATCAGTACCCGCGACAGATCCACCACCGTGGATCGTCTATACCGTCTATTAAGGTTCAAAGCCATGCGTTGGGTTGCACAGAAGGATGGGATATTTTCCATTCAGACAATCCAAACCCAAACATTCTAGTAGGAGCGGTGGTTGGCGGTCCTAACATAGATGATACATTCGTTGGAAAACGGACAAATGCTACCGATACGGAGCCCACAACCTACATCAATGCACCTCTAGTTGGTGTCTTTGCCTACTTTAAAAGCAATCCCAACTTCTCTTGACTTCAACTTTTACTACAAAAAAAAAAGAATCATATTACATCATACAAATAGTATCACAAAAATAAATGATTTTAGTTTAAGTTACCTATTAATAAATTATACAAATATTATGTGTTTAACATCAGTTATAATAATTGATGTTGTTATTAAATTATTAACACCACTTCAATAAAAGTGATATAAATCTACACTAACTTACATCACTTTTTAAAAAATGATAATAAAATCTAAACTAATTTACTATTACTTTTTCTAGTTTCATTAAGATTACTTATAAGTGATACATTTTTCTAGTTTCATTAAGATTACTTAAAGAAATTATATAATTTACTACTACTATTACTTAAATAAAAGAGGAAATTGTTTGACATCATTATTAAATGATACTTAAGTTAAGTTAAAATTAAAGTGTTGTTTGTGTTGGTTACCCAAAATTTGAGATATTTCCCCCATTTTGTTTTAAAATTTAACAAGTTATTATTTTTTAATCGTTGATTCTAAAAAAAACAGAAGCAGCAAACATGTAAACGAGGAGCATATAGCATACACGATTCGCGATAAATGTGGTATTTTTCTTGAATTATGAGTGATACAAGATTACGTTCCACGTGGCGGAGTGTAACTGGCAAGGGCACAAGAACCTCAAATAACTGATCTGATTAAATCCAAAAGAGGGAGAGTGAGGTTGCTCCTCCTCCTCAGCGATAAGGTGGTGGTGGTGGTGTGCGGTCATCATAAGCTAATTTAGTCTCAAACAAACCAGACTAAAGGCAGAGAGAAGAGAAAGAGATAACATTTAACAAAAGATGGCATCAACCTCACTCCTCAAGGCATCTCCTGTGTTGGACAAATCGGAGTGGGTCAAGGGACAAAGCGTTCTCTTCCGTCAGCCATCTTCCGCCGTCGTAGTCCTACGTAACCGCGCCACCTCCCTTACCGTCCGTGCCGCTTCCTCCTATGCCGATGAGCTTGTTAAGACAGCGGTTAGTCCTCCCCACACATCTCCTCTTCTCTTTGTCACGTGTCTTATCTGCATGATACATAAAAGGTTCTTTTATTCTTTTGACCTTTTGAATTGGAATGTTTAACAAAATTAGTTATGTTCTGTTTCCACTTTTTTTTTTTTTGAAAAAATTGTAGTCTTAACTTTTCTATTCTTGCAGAACCGTTTTTACTAGTTGGGTTTGATTTTCGTTCATGATTGTTGATATAAAATTTCATGTTCATAGATAAAAGTTGGTAGTATAAAATAACTCGAATTAAAAAATCAACAATTTGATAATAATTATGATGGAGCAGAAAACAATTGCGTCTCCGGGACGCGGAATCTTGGCGATGGACGAGTCGAACGCGACTTGCGGGAAGCGTTTGGACTCGATAGGGCTAGAGAACACAGAGGCAAACCGTCAAGCATACCGGACATTGCTGGTGTCTGCACCGGGACTTGGACAGTACATCTCCGGAGCAATCCTGTTCGAGGAGACTCTGTATCAATCTACCACTGAAGGCAAGAAAATGGTGGACGTCCTCGTGGAGCAGAACATCGTCCCCGGTATCAAAGTCGACAAGGTATCACTAAATTAAATGCATGCTTATTATTGGTGCTTGATTAGAGGAGTTTTTATCTATCTATCTTATCTATGGAAGTAGGGTTTGGTGCCACTTGTTGGCTCTAACAATGAGTCATGGTGCCAAGGACTCGATGGTCTATCCTCTCGCACTGCTGCTTACTATCAACAGGGTGCTCGTTTCGCTAAATGGTATAGAGTAGAGTACCCTCTGTTACGCTCCTCTACCCAAAATGTTTCCTCTCGATCGAATTTATAGTGACTTTTTGTACTCTAGGCGTACTGTCGTGAGCATTCCCAACGGTCCGTCTGCTCTCGCTGTGAAAGAAGCTGCATGGGGACTTGCTCGATACGCTGCCATTTCACAGGTAAAACACATTGCTTTTAACTTCAAGAAACGGGCCAAATCGGATTCTTTTAATTAAGCTATTATTTAATTTCACACGCAGATTGTGTTTTTCTTTTTTTTCAGGACAGTGGATTGGTTCCAATAGTGGAGCCAGAGATATTGTTGGACGGAGAACACGACATTGACAGGACTTACGAAGTTGCTGAGAAGGTTTGGGCTGAGGTTTTCTTTTACCTTGCTCAGAACAATGTCATGTTTGAAGGTATCTTCGTTACTATAGCTAGCTAGTATATGCATGGAGTTTATCTTATTATTGCATTTGAAATACGTTGTGTTAAAATTCAAGTGGATAAATAATCAAAACATGTTCGACACAGGTATCCTACTGAAGCCGAGCATGGTGACTCCCGGGGCCGAGTCTAAAGAGAGAGCTACTCCTGAACAAGTTGCCTCCTACACCCTTAAACTCCTCCGCAACAGAATCCCTCCTGCCGTCCCCGGAATCATGGCAAAGCTTCTTCTCTTCACTTGACAATCATAGTATCAAAATATATCTATTAAAAGTAAAAGTGTTTTGGTTTGTTTAATTTTGCTTTTGCAGTTCTTGTCGGGAGGACAGTCTGAATTGGAGGCAACGTTGAACCTGAACGCGATGAACCAAGCACAAAACCCGTGGCATGTATCCTTCTCATACGCACGTGCTCTGCAGAACACATGCCTGAAAACATGGGGAGGCAGAGCTGAGAACGTGAACGCAGCTCAGAGCACTCTATTGGCTAGAGCCAAGGCCAATTCGTTGGCTCAGCTTGGAAAATACACCGGAGAAGGTGAGTCCGAGGAGGCTAAGGAGGGTATGTTCGTCAAAGGCTACACCTACTGATCAGAGATCATTGCAATTGCAATGCGGTGAAATTGGAGACGAATTAAGCAAATGTTTTGATTGCATTTGTATTTGAGTTGGGTTGTTATTATGTTTGACATTAGCTACTCCTTTTAATAATTTTTGTTTTTAAATAAAATAAATTGAAGTCACATATATATATATATCAATCGATCTTCTTGATCTGTAGATCGTTATGTTAAACATCCGGACGGACCACTTGGACGCTCCCTATCACTTGTCCATACTACGGTGGTCTTTCAGAACATCATTACGTACTCTGTACCTATACAGATGTCATATATATGAATTACGATAGATAATTCCACATGCATACACAATGAACTCATAATAAATGAGACTAATAAACAGAGAGCAGAAATCCATTTAGGCTACATATAACCCATAAATACCCAATATACTTGTTTTGTAAAGCCCAATATATATCCATTAAGGGTCGCTGAGTTGAAACCCAACGAAGAGACGTCCACGTGGCATGAAGATGTTTAAAGGTCTGGTCAAGGGCAGAACGGTCATTAACAGAAGCAGCCACCCGCAAAGCTCTCGGCCAAAATGGGAGAGAGAGAACCGGCGCGATTCAATGGGGGTCCGCGGGACCAAATCAATGCCTATCGGTCCAGTGGCCCCTCTAGACGGAGAGAGAGAGAGAGAGGAAATGCGAAGAAGAAGAAGAAGGAGCAAATCAGTAGGCAGAGAGTGGGTGTTGTGGGCTGGCTGTTAACTATATTTTGGGAGTTTTTCCAGTCCTCACTCGATTCCGAGGTATCTTTATTAGAGTTCGTTGTTTGTTTTTGATTTTTTTTTTTTTAAAGTAGAAGAAATCAACTCATTTCAACTTCTTTTTCTTTCTGGAAGAAGAAGACAATTCACTCACTCCACAAGGTTTAATTAAAAATTTAAAAGACCTCTTAAAATTCTCAAGCTTTCTCTCTGCGTTTTTCGGTTTGTTTGTTTGTTTGGTAAACTAAACTCGAATCTCTTTCTCATATACCTTAAACGACGACGCGCATTTCTGTCTGACAGTGTCGTCTCTCTCTCTACTGAAGAAGACTTTCCAATACTAAACTCAAAAGTTTTTTTTTTTTGTGAATGTCCTAAAATACTATAATCCAAGTCACTTTTCAAATGTCTAGAATATTTATATATGTATGCATTTCGGACAGAGAAAGATAATACTTTTGGATTTAACAATGTTTTTTGATTGGTAAGCCAGTTACCTTAAGCAGGCTAGTAGTGGGTGACCACCATTACAGAAACATAGTAGTAGTCGGTTATCTTTTTTTCCTTCTTCAGTTGAGGTTGGCCACCTTCCTATTAAGTAAACTGCCTTTTTCTATATTTATAACAACAACCAGTCTTCTCTATTTATTTCGTCTGTGTTTTGCTTCACTGAATGCTCTTTAACTCTTATCTCTTTTTCTCTCTCAGCAGGACAGAAAGCTATTACTTCTATTACAGGCATGCTCATGTTTTAGTCTCTTCTCTTTTGGTTTGATTTGGTTGAGCTCAGATTTCTGAGTTTCTTTTGCCATTTATTTATTTATGGTTGGTTTGGTTTGTTTTGGCTGTGTTAGTTTGAAAATAATGTCCCTCCCTTTTGCTCTCTTCTCAAATAAAGTATTCTGCCTTTGAACTTCTTTGAATAGTCCTGCATATATATATGATCTGCAGAGACTCCAATCTTAGAGGTCTGACTAAAGTTTTTATATTTTCTCAGGAAAAGTCGAAGTTACACTGATATCAAACCTATGGTGACTTGTTGAAGCAAAAAAGGATCCATAAGAAGATGGAAAAGACACACATGTCTGTTGTAGCCCGAGAAGAGAAGATACTGGTTCTCGTGAGATTGAGGCCCCCTAACGAGAAAGAGGTTGCCGCTAACGAACCTACGGACTGGGAATGTCTCAATGATACTACCATTTTGTACAGAAACACCTTGCGCCAATCCTCCAACTTTCCTTCTGCATATTCTTTTGGTAACTACTTTCCTTGGGAAGAGCCTTATACTGCTTTTTTTAACCCTCCCTTTTCTCTCTCTATATATAATAGATCTACACACTCTTACCTTATTTTCCGAACGAATAGGTAGTAGCCCTCCTGTTCCTGAAAAGTATCCCATATTTCATCTTAAGAATGAGATGAACTTAATTCTACCTAAATTTTCTAGTCGATGTTTAGGATGACTGATAAAGATATTTACCAGCACCTCCAGCCTTTTTTTTTATAAAATATTAACTCAACTCTACCTGGCCTTGATAATCTAAGACAACTACCCTTTCATCTGTACTGTATGTCAGACTCATATTCCCATTTCCTTTTTTGGGTGACAGATAGAGTATACGGAGGTGAATGTCCCACCAGACAAGTTTACGAGAATGGAACCAAGGAGATCGCTCTTTCTGTTGTCAAAGGAATCAACTGTAAGCTTCCATTATTTTGTTGGCGATGAAAGGAATGAAACCGATATATGCTTAACGTTTCTTCAAATGACTGCTGCAGGTAGTATTTTTGCGTACGGCCAGACGAGTAGTGGAAAGACCTACACCATGACTGCTATTACTGAGTTTGCTGTGGCTGACATTTTTGACTATATTTTTCAGGTTCAGGCTTCTTCGATATATATATATATATATATATATACACCAACTTTTGTTTGTTTGTTTGTTACCAAGTTGTATTGCACCAATACTAATTGAATATGGATGTATGCTGTTTGTAGCATGAAGAAAGGGCATTTTCCGTAAAATTTTCAGCTATAGAGATCTACAATGAGGCCATTCGAGATTTGCTTAGCTTGGATGGTACTTCCCTTAGGCTACGAGACGATCCTGTGGTAAAAAATTTAATGTCAAATTTCTTTACTGAACGCTTTTTTCGTTTTCTAATTTTTGTCGGAATCTTTTTCTTGGTTCTTACCAGAAAGGGACAGTGGTTGAAAAAGCCACAGAGGAAACTCTGCGAGATTGGAACCATCTCAAGGACCTTCTATCTGTTTGTGAAGGTAAACCCCCAAAAAGCCAAAAAAAAATCACTTTGCATTACTATGAAGTAGCCAGCCGTATGATAATTAATGTTGGTCTGAAAATCAGATTGTTATTCAGATTAATGTTGTCTCAAAAGTAAACTTACATGTCTCTATAATTTTTTCAGCACAACGTAAGATTGGTGAAACTTCATTGAATGAGAGAAGTTCCAGATCTCATCAGATTATCAGACTGGTTAAAACTCTTATCTATCTATCTATCACTGGATTTAATATACCAAAGATAGCTTGGCCCTTACCTTAACTGTATTGTAAACTTTTAGACAGTTGAAAGCTCTGCTCGTGAGTTGTTAGACAAAGAAAACTCCACCACCCTCATGGCGAGTGTGGTATGCTCTCATCAACAACCTTTGGATCCTTCCTTAGGTTTTATGTTCTTTCTAACAAACCGTGTTCATTCTTCCTTAACGTGCAGAATTTCATCGATCTGGCGGGAAGCGAGCGTGCATCACAGGCGATGTCAGCTGGTGCGAGACTCAAGGAAGGCTGCCATATCAACAGAAGTTTGCTTACTCTTGGAACTGTTATCCGTAAACTTAGGTCTGTAAACAATACATTTTTATATAAGTTGCTGTCTTACGCATGCTTAGTAGATCAACTTTAATTTGTCTACCAACCACTGGGTGATCTGATCTAGTAAGGGAAGACAAGGGCACATCAACTTTAGAGACTCCAAGCTCACCCGGATTCTACAGCCATACTTGGGGGGTAATGCAAGAACCGCCATCATCTGCACTCTGAGCCCAGCGAGGAGTCACGTAGAGCTAACGAGGAACACTCTCTTGTTTGCTTGCTGTGCAAAGGAAGTCACCACAAAGGCGCGGATCAACGTCGTTATGTCAGACAAGGCCCTGCTGAAGCAACTACAGCGTGAGCTTGCGAGGCTCGAAACGGAGCTGAGAACCCCTGCCACGCCTGCCTCAAAATGTGATTGTGCGATGACGACGGTGAGGAAGAAAAATCTTCAGATACAAAAGGTTTGTGCTTTTGTGAACCGGCTCTCTCATAGATCTACTTTTCAGGTTGGGTTAATAATGCTAACTGAGGTGTAATGTTATGCAGATGGAAAGGGAGATGGCCGAGTTGAGAAAAGAGAGAGATCTTGCTCAATCCCGACTTGAAGATATCATGAGAATGGTTGAACACGATGAGGTATTTTTCTGGCTGGCTCCTCCCACAATTTCACTTTATGCAGCATATAATTCATCATAGTTCTGCTAAATGGCTTTTGCTTCTTTGTGTTTCTACTCTGTTGAAGTCTGGAACTCCGCATTTTGGCAACAACATAGACAAATGGGAGGACGGTTCAGTGTCACAGACATCAGGCATGATCGCTTTCATATCAGATGGAATGTCGACACCGCTGTCAATAGCAAGAGCTTATGTTGGGTCTCACTCTGACGATGATGAAGAGCTGCCTACGCGTTCTGAAGATCCATCAGAAGAATATTGCAGAGAAGTTCAATGCATTGAGATTGAGGAATCAGCTAGAGTCAACCACAAAGAAGAAATAAGAGCACAACCTAAGAACAGTTTAGCTAATGGTGATACGAGTGTAGGCCAAAACGTGAACCACAGAGAGACCATGTCAGGCACGAGAACTCCACCCGAAAACCTAGGGAAAGACTTCCTAGGAAGACCAGAAGAGAGTCACAAGATTGTGTTTTCTGGTTTAGAGTTGGGTTCTAGTGTTGTGTCAAGGAATGATTCGCTGTCTTCTTGCGGGAGCGATTCCACTGCGACTCAGAGCATCAGAACGCCCTTGGGAGAAGAGGGAGGTATCACTAGCATCCGGACTTTCGTTGATGGTCTTAAGGAGATGGCTAAGCGTGAAGGCCAGGTAAGCTTCTTATATATATACTAGTCGGTTCTTCTTCGTAGATTACGACTTATTGTCAAGTTTATGTTTTATCAGGTTTCGATTGCTGATGATTCTGGTAAAATGGGGAGGGATATTGGTCTGGTCATGGAATTTGAGAGACAGCGGCAAGAGATTCTGGAGCTATGGCAAACCTGTAACATCTCTTTGGTTCATAGAACATATTTCTACTTGCTCTTCAAAGGAGATGATGAGGCTGATTCAATCTACATTGGAGTTGAGCTAAGAAGACTTTTGTTTATGAAAGATCGCTTCTCTCTGGGAAACCAAGCCTTGGAAGGAGGAGAAACCTTAACTTTGGCTTCAAGCCGGAAGGCGCTTCACAGGGAGAGAATGATGCTGAGCAAGCTTGTGGGGAAAAGGTTTTCAGGAGAAGAGAGGAAAAGAATGTATCACAAGTTTGGGATCGCGGTCAACTCCAAACGCAGGCGTTTGCAACTTGTGAACGAGCTTTGGAGCAATCCCAAGGACATGAGTCAGGTTGTGGAAAGCGCAGATGTTGTATCCAAGGTTGTGAGGTTCGCTGAACAAGGGAGAGCCATGAAGGAGATGTTTGGTCTGGCCTTCACCCCTCCTTCTTTCTTGACAGCTCAGAGATCGCATAGCTGGAGAAAAAGCAGCATGCCTACGCTTTTCTAAACCATCTCCACTGAAATTAATACTTTCGTGTTTCTTGTAGCAGTGTGTGTGTATATGTATGTTATCTTCTTTGTGTCTTTTCTTTTCCTTTTGTATGTCTTTATATTTTGAAGGAGCCAAAGTTGTGTGTGTAATTGATATATATCAAAATTGTTGTTTGGCATCTGTTGGCCAATGTAACATAGGAGGAGTATCTTGGGCAGAGGCCAAAATGCCAACAGTGTTGCTGTCTCATCCCCACTACATTCAAGAATCTCCTCCGACAACTCATATTGGACCCGGAATATGGGCTTAATATTTTGGGCTCCCTGCGGCCCACGTTTTCCAAGATAATGTGTAGATAGACGATATTAACCTCCCTTCCTCCCTCCTTGGCTCTTCTCCCCGTCCCGAGATCTTTGCACTATTCCCCTCCCTCGTTTCTCCTTCCATATCCGTAAGCTTTCTATCAATTTTTTTTTTCCAATACATAGTTAGCTTAATCCGAATATATATTGTTCACCTTCCGTATCTCAATTTTTTTTTTTTTTTTTCGAATTTGGGTTCGTATGGGAGCTCTCAACTTGAAATCGAAACTGTTTGATGATTATATATCTTTCAGATTCTTTTATTATTGTGCAATTATTTTAATGCCAATCGTTTGGATGTTGATGTTTTTTTTCTTTTTGGGTGGTTTTGGGAAAATTGTAATGGTGCAGTGGGGGGGGGGGGGGGATTGGATGATCTCGAATAGCCAAAAGCTTAGATTCAGGATTGATTGATTGATTGCTTATCCAACAATAAGAACAATAATTGTGAGCTCCACCATCCCTTCCTACATTAGAAGACCATTTCTGCTGTTCTGCTTTGTTATTATATCAAATCTTTTTATTTTTATTTTGATTTTTCCTTTCTTTCTTTTTTTTCTTAACTCAGAGGATGGAAAGCGGTGGTCAGTATGAAAATGGGCGGTACAACCCCGATTACTACAAAGAAGGAACTCACTCTGTGGTAAGACCAATCACTTGGTTGATCATCATATCATTACCCCCCCTTCTTTTTTTTTTTACTATGGTTAGAAAGCTAATCGGGATTTTTTTTTTTTTTTTTACAGTGGAATACGATGCCTAATCATCATCAGACAAAGGAAGACCAACATAATGCTCTGGTGATGAATCAGAAGATCATGTCCATACTTGCCGAGAGAGACGCTGCCCTCAAGGAAAGAGACGATGCCTTAGCTGCCAAGCAGGAAGCTTTAGCCGCTCGGGACGAAGCATTTGACCAACGTGACAAAGCTCTCTCTCAAAGAGATAATGCTATACTGGAGAGGGACAGTGCGTTAAGTGCTCTTCAGTTCCGTGAACACAATCTAAACTACATTTTGTCACGTGCAAAGCTCGGTGCCTCCCACTTACCCAACCCTTCCCCATTGTCAACTATACCACATGAAGCTGCCCCAAATAAAAGGAAAAAAAAGCGCAAACAGGAAACCCGGTCCAAGGTAAAGAGAGTAGGCGAAGATCTGAACCATCAGCTTGCTTCTCCTGGAAAGAAATGCAGAAAAGATGTGGACACTAACGATCTCGGCTTAAACCTTGTCACCTTCGATGAGACGACAATGCCAGTGCCCATGTGCACTTGCACTGGTACTGCTCGTCACTGTTACAAATGGGGAAACGGCGGGTGGCAATCATCTTGCTGCACAACCACTTTGTCTCAGTATCCGCTTCCCCAGATGCCAAACAAACGGCATTCTCGAGTCGGCGGTAGGAAAATGAGCGGAAACGTCTTCTCAAAGTTACTTAGCCGTTTAGCTGGCCAAGGCCACGACCTCTCCTCTCCCGTTGATCTCAAGGATTATTGGGCTAGGCACGGCACTAATCGCTACATCACTATCATGTAGCCAAAGAAGATTTTCCGACGCAAGTATGTTTTCTCTGTTTGTCCCCTTTTTATTTATTTATTTCTCTTTTCGTTTTGGTTTTAACATTTTAGATTCAAAGGTCGAATGAAAGAATGAAGATTCCTTAGGTTGATTATTATTTTTATTGTCCATAAGTTCTTGTTAATGCAAATGGTTAGTACTACTGTGTTTGGCTTGGTGCTCTTGTGTTTATGTAATTAATAAAACAGTCTAGTGAATGATTGTCATATTTTGTTTTACGATTTCTTCGAATATCAAATGGCTTTAACCAAATTTTTCATTCTCTCCGCTCTTCTGAGTAGACATTTCACGACAATAGCACTGGACTCTAATGGATCATCCATCATCTTTTACGGCTTGTCTGTAATCGCTCTTCCTGTTCTCATCTTGCTCATCGTCATAGCCCAGATGTTCCAGCAATTCAACATAATCCAGTTAGGACAGCAGCCAGAGCGTCGGCAGAACCAGAATGGAACCATGTCAGCAAAATGGATAGAGTAGAACGGGTGTTTGGCTGGATCAAAGGATTGGAGTTGCAAAGCAACTAATCAAACATTATATTTTTATCTATGTGCATTGTGCAGTTTGTTGAATTTACGTATATTATATATGAAATAGAAAGATGCAATAAAACAATTTGGATTCATGGTAGATATAATATGGTTGTAATGGAGAGATGCTCAAGAGATTGAGGTCCAGACAGAGATTCTCTGTTTGTTTTGTGCTTTATTAGTTTGGTATCCTCTCTTTTTATGTTGTAAACCTTTTTTTTATATGAACTGTAGTTAACAGGCCGGGCCTCGTTTTAGGCCTAATGAAAAGCATGCCGTGAATTTGAATCTTTTAATCTGGAAACAGTAGTTAACCGGCCGGGCCTTATATGAATACACTCACTTCCAGTGAAACAAACGCAGTTTGTAGAAATATCTAAAACCCTAAAGGAATTTATCACTCTATTCATTTTTGTGTAAGCTATGTCGGATGTAGTAGCTGAGGTGGCGGCGGAGACGAGTGTTGAAGGAGATGCAAAGCCTGCGTTGGCGACGGTTCAATCGGTCGAACAGTCGACGAAGCAGTTTTGTGTATATGAAGCGACTTCGGAGGAGCTGATAGAACGATCGATGGCTCCTATTAAAAAGGAGTTCCTATGTCCTCCTCCAAGCCGTTCCCTGAAGCAAAGTGACGTTAAGGAGCCTCATCCAAGCTTAGTCCAGGAGAAAAAATCAAAGCGACAGCTCAAAAGGGAACGCCGGGAGGTATCTATCATCCAAGTACTTCGAATTACATACTTCTTTCAAGCTTATGTTGTTTTCTTTTCTTCTTGCAGAAGTGTGCCATCAACCTGTGTCCGCAGGTTTCGAGAACAGAAGACGTTGCTTCCTGTCAGTATAAAGATAAATGCCGGTTTAATCATGACATTGAAGCTTTCAAAGCTCAGGTACTCAACTTTTCCACTTTCCTGATACTGATTTCGTTTGTTAATGGTTGATCGAAGCTATAGCTTGGTTGATATTGAGAGAACTAAATTATTTGACCATCTTTTTTTTTTTTTTTTTGCAGAAACCTGATGATATAGAGGGGCAATGCCCATTTGTGGCCTCTGGAATGAAGTGCCAATATGGTTTGTCATGCAGATTCTTTGGCACTCACAGAGATATATCTGCTGGGGAGCAAAACTCTGAGATTAATTTTTTTAACAAAGACACACAGAGGCTTTTGTGGAAAAATAACATGACTTTTGTCAAAGCAGATGCCAAACTTAAATCCCTTGGCCTTTTGGTAAGCTGTGCGAAATACTTTGTTCCATGCTTCTTTTGACATCTCTTATACTGCACTTCACTCTCATATCTTTTAGCTTGAGACATGATTATTCCTCTTCGGTTTCCATTTAATTTCTAGGGGAATGCCAAAAAAAGCAATGTTGCTGAAGATAATGACGCTGATAAACCTCAAAATGGTGCTAATAGCACTCCGGCAACTCAAGATGTTGATATTCCTGGACCGTTGGAAACTGAAGAAGTTCGTCCCCTGAAAAAGGCAAAATCTGAGGACAACAAGACTTCTCAACTTGGAGATTTTAATGATGGTTAGCCTTTCTTCTTTAATTTTTAAAAATAGCATTTCAAGAATGCCAACTAACTTGTTCTAGATTGTCTCAGATGGTTGCATAGTTTTAAGCTTTAAAATAATATCATAGCTATGTATTAATGAAAAAGAGCTCACATAAGAAGGGTCTGGAACAAGACAACTTCCTGATGTTCCATTTAACTGTATTGATACCAGGGGTAAATTTGGAAGATGAAGCGGAAAAGAACGGGCATTCTACTTCAAAAGCCAAAATAGAGGATGAGGATAGCATCAAAGTTGTTGAAACTAGTGGTAGCCTAAAATCGCACCCTCGTGAAAAGAAAAAGCTTATTGATTTTAGGGATAAGTTGTACCTTGCACCCCTAACAACTGTGGGCAATCTTCCCTTCAGAAGACTTTGCAAAGTGTTGGGAGCAGATGTGACTTGTGGTGAGATGGCTATGTGTACAAATCTTTTGCAGGTTAGCCCACTAAGGTTATTTGGACAAACACATGATAACACAGTTGTTATTTTGTAATAAATGTCAAAATCTGCAACTATAGGGCCAAGCTTCGGAGTGGGCTCTGCTTAGAAGGCATTCATCGGAAGATCTGTTTGGTGTTCAGATATGCGGTTCTTTTCCTGACACGGTGTCTCGTGCAGTTGAGCTTATAGATCGAGAATGCACGGTTGATTTCATAGACATCAACATGGGCTGCCCGATAGATATGGTTGTTAACAAAAGTGCTGGTTCAGCTCTTCTCAACAAACCATTACGAATGAAGAACATCGTGGAAGTCTCTTCTTCCATTGTTGAGACACCTATCACTATCAAGGTAACTACTGCATAACCTATTAATTGCAAATCTGAACTAGGTCGCCTTCCTTATGAAACTTGAACTACATTTCTGGATGTATTGGTTTGTTAACCACTCTTTACTTGCCCCAGGTACGCACCGCATTTTTTGAGGGTAAGAACCGGATAGATTCATTAATTTCAGATATTGGGGATTGGGGAGCCACTGCGGTGACGATTCATGGGCGGTCAAGACAACAACGTTATAGCAAGTCTGCGGATTGGGACTATATATACAAGTGTACCAAAAACGCTTCCTCTAACCTACAAGTTATAGGAAATGGAGATGTGTACTCTTATTTAGACTGGAACAAACACAAGTCTGACTGTCCTGAGTTGTCGAGCTGCATGATTGCTCGCGGAGCACTGATCAAGGTGTGTGTATGACCTTACTATTAAGTTTTCTCTTGTAAATCATACTATAGTATCTCCCAATGTTTAAAAAAAAAAAAAACTTGTGCAGCCTTGGATATTTACTGAAATAAAAGAGCAACGGCACTGGGACATTACCTCCGGGGAAAGACTTAACATCTTCAAAGACTTTGTACGTTTTGGTCTTCAACATTGGGGATCCGACACAAAAGGTAATAATGATACACACGGCATGGAATTTAAACTACCTTTTACTGGTTTGCGTGTTCCCTTGTAGCTAAAACTCTTTCTGCCTTTATTTACAACAGGAGTTGAGACAACTAGGCATTTCTTGCTGGAGTGGCTAAGCTACACGTTTAGGTACATACCAGTAGGTCTGCTGGATGTGATCCCGCAGCAAATCAACTGGCGTCCGCCTTCTTACTTTGGTCGTGATGATCTCGAGACACTCATGATGTCTGAATCTGCGGGTGACTGGGTGAGTAATTTTACTTGTACATTCCGCTTTGTTACGTTGGAGTATATACAAAGTTTGATTTAATTGCACAATGTGCAGGTGAGGATATCGGAATTGCTGCTTGGAAAAGTTCCGGAAGGCTTCACGTTTGCCCCCAAGCACAAATCCAACGCTTATGACCGAGCTGAAAATGGCTGATTCCAACCCCCACATCTTATATAAGCTCAATCTTCGTCCAAAAACTTGTCTGAAACTGTGATGAGCAAATCTATATTTGAGTGTAGAAAGCATTCAAGAACAATGTATTATTACTTTTTTCTAAAACCATAATCTCATAATTAAAAACTGTGCACCCCCAATTTAAAAGAAAAAAAAATAACGAAAGCAGAAAAAGTGGTTGTTCTAATTATAAATAATTCAGAGAGCGTTGAGTTCTTTCTCGGAATTGTTATCTTCCTCCTCAGTCACTGGATACTTGCCAGTAAAGCAGGCGTAGCAATAGTTGTGTGACTCGACTGGTCCATAGACTTGTTTCAAGCTTTCTAATGGTAGAAACGCCAGAGAATCGCAGTTAATATGCTTCCTTATCTTCTCAACGCTCATCTTACTAGAGATCAACTCTTGGCTCCTCGGGGTGTCCACTCCGTAGTAACATGATGCAATGATTGGCGGCAATGCAATTCTCATGTGAACTTCTTTGGCTCCCGCGTCTCTTAGCATCCGAACTATCTTCAAACTCGTGGTTCCTCGGACAATAGAGTCGTCCACTACTACCACCCTCTTCCCTTGGAGGACTGATCGTACCGGAGATAGCTTTGCCTTGACTGCAAAATCACGGATTTTCTGAGTTGGCTCTATAAATGTGCGTTTAGCATAGTGCGACCTCAGGAGACCGATCTGAAACGGCACTCCAGCTTTGGCTGCATATCCAAGAGCAGCGACAGTCCCAGAGTCTGGCACTGCAATGACGACATCACATTCTACAGGTGCCACCGTGGCTAATATCTCACCGTACATGCGGCGGGTTTCATACACAGAACGTCCAAAGACTATTGAGTTGGGCTGTGAGAAGTAACCGTGCTCGAACACACATTGTTTCGGTTCAGGGTGAGAGAGCATGAACATAGAGCTTTCCCCAACATCTCCTCCACCCACGACCACAATTTCGCCTGGACACACTTCACGTTCATACCTCGCATCGATAAGGTCCAAAGCGCAAGTCTCTGAGGCGAAAACAACTGCACCGTTGCTTCTTCTGCCCATCACAAGTGGTCTAAACCCGAAGGGGTCACGGACAGCGATAAGCTTGTCTTCAAAGACGAAAACCATCGAGAAAGCACCTCGAAGCTTCTCGCAAGCGTCAATGATCCTCAGAAGGAACGTCTTGGCCTTAGATTTGGCGATCAGGTGAAGCACCAGCTCGGTATCAGAACTTGTAATGAAGATGGAACCACTCTCCTCAAGCTTTCTCTTGAGTTGCTTGTAATTTAAGAAATTACCATTGTGCGCTACTGCGAGGGATCCAAGTTTGCAGGTAGCGATGAAAGGCTGAACATTCTTGAGCATTGTGGAGGCTCCGGAAGTTGAGTACCGGACATGTCCTATCGCCATATCGCCAGCAAGACTGTTTAGTTTCGACTCGGTGAACACTTCCGACACTAATCCGACGCCTGTTATTGATTCGAGACCCTTCTGATCATTAACGGCTACGATTCCCGCTCCTTCTTGGCCACGGTGTTGCAGCGCGTGAAGGGCCAAGTAAGAGAGACGGGATGCTTCAGGGTCACCGTGGATTCCGACTACTCCACATTCTTCCTGAAGCTTCTCCTCTCCATCCTCTTCGTTGCCCACTTGTGTTAACGACGAGAAAACTGGGGAAAGTGTGCTTCTTCTGCATGAAACGGAGAAACTTAGGGTTTTCGAAACTTGGGGCCTAAGGCAGGGTTTTATAAAGCATGGGATTAGGGTGTTTTGCGGAATTTTCTTAGGCTTTGCGGATAGAGAGAACGGAAATAAAGACGAGATTTCTACAGAGAAGACCATGGATGAGCTATAGCTTTTGATTCAAGAGCTTGTGTAAGGCTTCGAGTCAATTTGATGGAAACTATTTATAAAGTTTCGAGTGTTGTCGGTTATGTTGAGAATATATCTTTATTTTATTTATTTTTAACAACTATTATATGAAAATATAACATTACACATCTTTCCATATTATTTGAAAATCATTATAATAAGTTATAACACATGTCATCATGATAATCACTCTTAAAATCTTTTTAAAAAAGTTGGTTTATCTAAACATATATTATATTTTTCATTAAACTAATAATAAAATTAATTACTAATACATAAAAACTATTTTTCTTTCTTTTCTAATGTGAATAAATAAATAGATAATTAATGATTTTGAATGATAATAATTTGTATATCATTTATCATTTTTGTTTAATTGTATATCATTAAAATAAATTAAACAATCACCTTAATTATATAATAAAAGTTTAGTTTTTTTATATTTTGTTTTTTTTTGAAACAGCTATCAATTAATAAAATTATTAAGAATCCCACATTGAAATTTTTGGGATCAATTGTTTAAACTTTTTTTTATAAAAGAATACATATGATCATTTATTCGAGAACTAAATTTATCAAAATGATCATTTATTTGCACATGTATATATATATATACATTCGTTTGGATTCACATGTTCTTATTTTTGGTGTTTTCAGTTTATTGTAAAACAACAAAACAATAATTGCTATATGTAATCATTTTCTAATAGTGCTAATTCTGATAATATGTACCTAACAGAAATTTAAATGACCGGCAGTCAAATTCCCGGTATACTGATCAAAGTCACGGTTTGGCGGCTTTAAGCTAAAAAAACAGAGCATATTAAGGCGACAAAAGGATTGGAGACTTTTAAATAGCAAGGAAACAAATGTGAAGCATCCAGTGTTAGAGATGATTAGTGTGTTGTGTAGATGCTACAATCAACATATTCGATTATTTCGTGTCAACTAAATAATTATATATGCATATGTATATATGATGAGGCAGGATAGATTTATTGGTGTTTGTGGATACAATTTATTCCAAACATAAAATTGGTTTGAACGGAAAGATACTCTTCAGAGAGGGAGATAGATAAAGTATATATGTAGGCAAAAAAAGAGAGGGTATGTGCATTAAGAAGAGTAGTTGCTATCATATTCGACTTGTGGCTCGTAGGAAAAGGAAAAGAGAGAGAAGTAAGTCAATTAAACTTTTTACAAAAATCATAACTAAAACTTAAAAGGCATTAAGTTTTTCCAATGAATATTTGACACTATTATGTTTATCAGATGCTACATACAATAAACATATAATTAATTTTTTTTTTAAACATACATGTTCCATCGAATACTAACCCTATTAGGGCAAATTAACGTGCTAAAAACCCGGAGATTTACATGATCCGCGTAGAGAATGATCTTTTAGGTGGATCTTACAGGTTTTGATTAGTCCAGGAAAAAAAAAACATTTGGATAAAAAATTATTATCCAAAGGCAAAAAGAAAAGAATCTTAGTCTTGATCATAATGTAAAACTCTCTCTCTCTCTGCATCTCATCGGATCATGGATGTTAGAGAGAGGAAAACGACTTCTTCACAAGGGATAGTGAGTCCTCCCATGTCGTGATGGAAACCAAACTCTTCCTCTGCTCGTTGAAGAAGGATCAAAAATTCGGGATGAGACAAGAAGGTGATTGGTACGATGTACCTCGTACGCTTTTCTCCTACGTAAACCGGAAAATGTCCCTTTGGTACGTCAAGAGGGAGACCTTCCTCGTCGTAGCATTGTTTCTTACCTAAGCTCGAGCATCTCTTGAGGATTTGCTTTAACATTGCTGTTTGTGTTACCTTCGAAGATCTCTTCACCGCCATTGTTTTAATTTTAGTGTTTGACTTCTTGATGAGATGAGAGAGTGATGAGGAGATAATTTGGAGGAGAAAGGAGAAGTGTTTGATGAGAGATAGGTTGCCAAAAGAGGTTATTTATGGAGGAGGATGAGGATATGATGTTAAAGCAATACTATTATTTTATTGAAGTTCTTACATTATCTCATGTTGATTTAATATTAATATATAATCAAATTATTATCAGTAATCTAAAATTTGGTTAGTGCCGTCTTGTAGGACTCTTCCAAAATATAATTATACATTTCGAACGAAAATTCAACAGCCAGCTAATTGTGTGAGCGAATTATCATATTGAGTATAAGAAAATGGAAACTGCAACTTTATTATAAATAAAAACTAATGTGAACATTTAGAGCTGATTATTTGAAGAATGACGATGAGGGTAATTTAGATGTTTTAAATATTAGTATATCTATTCCAATAGTTTCACATGCATATTATAGAGAACTAGGATTATTATATATTGATATTAATATAAACATATATAACTGTGGATATATACAGTTTTATTTTTTAAGGAGCAGAAGAAAAGCAGGAGGGATATAGAGACGCATGTGACAGTGTGGGATCTAAACCCATTGCGATTTAATTTCATTGCTGGTCCTCCCCAAGACACCATGGTCCCTCCTCTCACTCTCTTTCATTAGCTATTGTCATGAATAGGGAAAATATCAATGTGGTAACTATACTTCATAATTATGTACGAATAGGCATGTAAATATGTACCATAATTAAGTACATATTATATGTACTCCATTAATCTATTTGGTTGAGCATGTAGAGGTGAAAGCATGCATATGATTTATTACCTCTAGTTTATGATAACTTTTGTTGGTCATCTTCAAATACTATCCTCTTTAAACTCTAGATAAAGTGGACAAATATGTAGACGAGGAGAGACTCAATCCATTGGCTATACCAACAAAGTTAACGGTGTCATCACCGGACTAGAATCAAGATAATATTTAAACATTGTATGTTTGATGTAACTACATCTTTTAAACTTAAAATAGGCTAATCACGCGATTTGAAACTATTATATATATTTTTTTTTTTCAACAGACATATATTAATTTAGATTTAATAGGACCTGTAAGGCTAACAAATTGCTAGATTCACAACTGTCATGTGATGAACTCCAAAGACGAATTTTGTAACCAAAAGAAACCAGCAAACAGAACTATTTAATAACAACCATTTGATAATAAAAAAATCTTTTTGAGATAACACATTGTAACAAATGCATGAAAATCCAGAAAAAAAGGAGAAAGATTCGCCTTTGACTCTTGTCTTCAAGCGACGTATTTGTTTACAATATATTTGACAATGTTCGATAGTTAAAGACAATGAGCATTTAATAGATCATTGTATCTGGTCGTAAAAGGTTAGGGACAAAAGAACATGTAGAAGTCTCAGGATCTCGAGCTTCCCATCTTTGTTAACTGGCCTGTGATGTTCCTAGCTCTTTCTAAATCCTAATCCACGGCGTCGGCCATAGGTAAATGAGGTAGAAAATTAAAAAGTTAAATCTGTCTAAGCAAAGGATATTCTGAAAACCACCCTTAAAAAATCAGATAGCAATTAACGATTGTTACTTGTAATACACGAAAGAAACTCCGCAAAGGTTAAACTTTGATCTCGAGTTGATTACATCCGAGATCTATCACATCAACCAACAAGTGAATAAGAATAATAATATGGAATCATGTTTTCTCTCTTATCAACCACAAAAGTGGGGAGATAAGGGTCGTTGTCAGAGAGAGAAGCTAGCAAGCATGTTCTGCGAACGAGATTTGTTTGGGAAAGTTTTAAGAGTGAAAGAGGGAGAAAATTACGGATGTTTGAAGGGACAATCTCGCCATACGGACTGAAAAAGACGACGCGTCCTTCTTTCGACGAAGCACATAAGAGGCCCCATGCATGCATCTTACGTTACACTTGCCTCCTCCTCCTCCTCCTTCCCTACCTATAACTCTCCTCTTTTGTACTATTTTCCCTACCTACCCATTGATTATCTGTCACTTGTTATATAAACACAATACATTAGATAAATTGTCAGAGACTAAGCTTTTTCTAGAGAGGGTTTCCCATTACAAGCACATGGATTTGGATTCAAGATACTAAACCAAGAACAAATCAATGAATGGTGTCTGAGAAGTTAGCGTCTAATGATGTCCTACATGATAACTTCATTGGGGCTATTTGTCTCAAGGACATCATCACATGCCAAATCTCTCTATAGATTATGTAGGGACTTGAAGATGTGAACCTAAAGAACCATAAGTCTCTATCACTGATTAAGAAGTAACTTCTTCTCAGTGATATTTAAAAGCGCGGACCACTTGACTTGATCATATAAGACAAAGTCACAAAAGCCTTCAAAATTTTCTGTGGCAGGAATTGAAAATTTGACTAGTTATAATGTTTATGTAACTAACAAGTGGTCATGTTAAATTGTGTCTTCACATCAGAAATGATGAAGTTGATCACTAGCGGTCCCCTTACATATCAAGCAGTGGTCCGGCAAAGCCATGTGCTTGTTGGTGCTAATTTATGAGCCTAACAATAAAAGGTTATCTTCAAACAATGCCCTTTATATATCTAATATATATACTGGACTCATCATTAGGTTCTTTTAAGCTATTCAAGTTCTCACATTCAGCAGTTAAGCATTCAACTTCCAATTCAAGAAACACAAAGACAATCCATGGCGATCAGGGTTACTCGCGTGCTACAATCATCAAAGCAGATTCTCCGTCAAGCAAAACTGTTGTCATCTTCTTCTTCCTCTAGCTCTATTGATGTTCCAAAAGGATACTTGGCAGTTTACGTAGGAGAAAGGAAGATGAAGAGATTTGTAGTTCCCATTTCCTACTTGAAGGAACCTTCATTTCAAGATCTACTAAGAAGGACGGAGGAAGAATATGGATTTGGTCATCCAATGGGTGGCCTCACAATTCCTTGCAGTGAAGAAACCTTTATCAATCTTGCTTCTCGCCTTAACTGATAGATCAAGACTCACTCAAATAACCTTTTTTCATTGATTTTGTACTTTTTTTTTTAATATTCCGAATTAGTTTTCTTCAAGAGATGAGATGAGATTGACCTCTCTCCTTGAAAGTGAAACAGAGACATTGTAACACTTTTTTTGCCCACTTAAAAGTGAGTTGACTCAAATCTAATCAAATTCGAACAAAATAATATATATTTGAACAAAAGAATTTAATATTCAAATTCAAACAAAATAATATGTATTTGATTAAACATGGAAAATTTATGTTAATACATGTTAGTTGATTGGTAAACCAAAATACTAATATATTAAAATATATTTATTTGATTATAAGCTGCAAAAATATATGTTTGGAAATACATTTATATTAGTATAAAAGATAGAGTATTAATTAATTTGGATAATTTAACTATATAGCAAAAGAATATATTTAATTTAAAATTTTACAAAATAAGTTGAATAATAGGAATAATTGTGTTTTAATAAAATATATATTTTTTTCTTGGAGGAGAAGAAAATAAATAAAATATTATATTTTTAATCTGTAAACTATATAGAAATAATTTTGATATGCTCACTGGATTCAGAGTCTTTGGATAAAGAGAGACTCATCAATGCCTTGGAGAGATTCACATAGATAAAAATCATTGTGAAATACTTTCTTGGATATATAACCAATAATGAGGCTCTTATCTAAAGTAAAGTATCTAACTATTCTTTAATTTTAATCTTAAAAGGTAAATAAATCTGGCAAATGTTGCTTGAGTTATATTTTTTTTTTGTTAATTATATGAATTTTAATTAAATAAATCTGGCAAGTTGATGGTGCATTTACAACATTTTTTTTTGCCCAATAGGGGAACATATCAATAGATTTTATGAATAGTGACAGATGGAAATCTTTTTTTTTTTAATTTCTTTCTTTTTATGCAGCATTCCATATTGTACAATTTTGCTCATTAACTTGATGAAACTCTATAAAAAAAAAAAACAATTTTCATTTCGATGTTAATCCTTCCATCGTATATTATTCTTAGTTTACATAAGAAAATAATAATAATAATGAAAAAGGGGATAATGTCGTTGCTAATCATTGCACTCTATATAACCGTGACGGTTGCAGCGAATAGGGATACAAACTACTACGGGAGGACCAAGGCGGCTAAACAGAAGCAGGAGAAAGTGACACGTCTCGGCTTCTACCTGCATGATATCATCAGTGGGAAAAACCCTAGCGCCGTGAGAATAGCACATGCAAATGTCACGGGCAGCGTAGATTCGGCGGTAGGATTCGGAAGCCTTTACGCGATGGATGATCCGCTAACCATCGGGCCAGGGAAAAAATCAAAGGAGATAGGAAACGGGCGTGGAATGTACGTATCGGGGAGCAAAGACATAAGCAAGTTCACGATCGTGATGTACGCGGATTTGGCTTTCACGACGGGGAGATATAACGGAAGCTCGATAAGCGTGTTCTCGAGGAATCCGGTGGCGGAAGAGGCGGGAGAGAGAGAGATAGGGATTGTGGGAGGACGTGGCAAATTCAGAATGGCTAGAGGTTTCGTCAAAATCAAAACGCATCAGATCGACATGAAGACAGGCGATGCTGTTCTCCGTTACGATGCTACTGTTTACCATTATTAACCAACCCCGTACTATATAATGTTATGTTACAAACCAAAGTTTATAACAACTCTACAATTATATATTTCTGATTAAAATGATAAAATTCGATTCCAAAACGATCATCTACTGTGTGCTTTGTTTTGTTTTATTAAACTAAGAATGCATGACACATGTTATTCCTTTCGGATCCTATTCCTTTTTCTCGACAAATATATATATATATATATATTGATCCATGTCCTTGGGAAAACTATATATTGATATCGAGGAGAGATAACACGTTTAAGTGACAAACAGAAAGAAGAATGAAAAAATGAGCACGAAATGCCAATCATTACAACACAAACCAACTCTTGAAAATATTTCTTAACTAATCAATCAAATCAAACCCAAACACGATCACATGTTCATGCAGTGGATGAAATTTATCATATTCCTATTACAAAAACGTAGAAAAACGTAGTTACCCAGTCTAGTGGATAAGTAGATTAATAGAAAAGCCTAACAGCATCTTTAACGCCGTATCTTAGCTGGGTTTTTAATGTAATTAGAATTAAAAAAAGAAAAGAAAATTAGCTATTTATCAAAAAGACGTATCTTAATTAAGTTTCTCAAGAAACATCTCATGTTCTTCTATCTCCTCTCTTTTCTCTGTAGCATGATCAGGATTCGAGTCTCGTCTTGCACCCATGTCTCCGCTTGCTTCTTCAGGGTCTTGTTGATCTCGTGGTCCTCGCTGCTACTGTCTCCCAGGAGGATTTGGTGTTGATGTGGAGGTTGTAGATCTCCGTCGTCGATCATCATGTTTATGTCTCGTGATGAACCTTCTCTCCTTCCGTATTCTGCAACCACTTCATCGGAGAAACCACTTCCTCTCCTCACTCCGTAAAATTGAAAACTTCCGGCGCCGGGAATTGGTGTTCCCGTTTCAGATCAAAATCTCTCAGCTTGGTGTTCTCTGGAGCTCTAGCTCTCGGTTTATCTCTATCCGGTTCGTTACATATGATCCCTTCATTGACACAAAATTGAACAAAGTTTGAATCTTTCTTTCTTTTGCAGGCGTTGGACTTGCAGAAGCTAAAGTGGGAGTTAACAAACCGGAACTGCTTCCAAAAGAATTCACTTCTGTCATAGATGTTGCTGGTTTCCTCTCTGATGGCCAGGTTATAAGGCTCTGTCTTGTCTTCATGCTCTGCCTAATTTGGTTTTGATTATACTGGTGTTTGGTGTTTGAGAATTGTTTACAGGAGAAGAGGATTGCTGAAGAAATCAATGATCTTGAGAAAGATACAAGTTTTAAGCTGAGAGTCTTGGCTCAAAACTATCATGTTACACCTGGTAAAATGATTATATTCTATGTTTTCAATGATCTCCATAGGCTTTTTACTTACTGGATAATGATAAAGAAGATGACTTTTGGTGAAAAAGGTTTTATCTTTGAATTTGTTTTCAAGATTGGTCATGTAGAAGAGCTTGTGTGAATGATGATTCTTGGTTTTGTTGTCTTGCATATGGATGACTTCAGAGATCTTGTGGACCGTGTTCCACAAGGTTGTAGGATGGCAATCATCTCAGACTCTTGTTCTTAATAGGTGCTGGCTTTCACATTATTGTGACTTATGTGTTAGACATGGTAGTTACCTTGCTCTTGCACATATAACACAAAACAGATTCTTGATAGTGATTTTACTGCCAATGGATGGACAGTTTGAAGCCTTTAGTAAGCCTGTAACTTTTTAAGTGTCATGTTTCAATTCAAAGTCCATAGAACTTTTGTATTCTTGTGTTCATAGACTTGTATTAAAGTTTTTATATAACTTCACAACACTTTTGTTCTCTTTCTAACATAACTTCAAAGTTTTTTTTTAAGAACCCCTAAATAAGAGACTACCATTGGAGCACAAAATCAAGGTGTTTTTTAACTAAGGTTATTAATTACATGTAATTATCAAAATAATCACTAAGAGACCCAAATGGGGTTTGTAGGTTAATGATGCCGTAACTAGGAAAATTGCCAAAAAAGAAGCCCACACAGTGAGGCAGTCCCACTTAAAAACCGGTTTGGACTAGCATCATCGGATTCGATTCGGGTTTCCTCTCTCCACTATTAGTATCACTTCCGCCGCTCCTATAAAGAAAAAAGAGAGAAGGAAAGTAAAGTTGTTTGGCATTCGTAAAACTTTTGATAAATCGGAACGGAGGAGAAGATGTCTCGAATCCTGGTGTTTGTGATCTTGTTGGTTTCTCTTTCAGGTTTGATTGATTCTATTTCTTTTGATTCTGTGTACTATCCATTCCATTCCATTCCATCCATTAATCAAAAGTTTGTTAGCAGAAGTAGAGCCAATTTCGTTCAAGATCACCAATCGTTGCCGGAACACCATCTGGCCCGGTTTTCTCTCCGGCGCCACCTCACCACCTCTCCCCACTACTGGCTTTCGCCTCTCCCGTGGAAAATCCAAATCCGTCACTATCCCACCGTCCTGGTCCGGTCGTCTCTGGGCTCGAACCTTGTGCTCCCAAGATCCCACCTCCCGTTCTTTCTCCTGCTTAACCGCTGACTGCGGCTCCGGTAAGGTCCAGTGTTCCGGCTCCGGAGCTAAACCTCCTGCCACGCTCGCCGAGTTCACCCTCAACGGCACCGGCGGACTAGACTTCTACGACGTCAGTCTCGTCGACGGCTACAACCTCCCAATGCTAATCTTGCCCAAGAAAATCGTCCTTGGAGGATGCGGAGCCACCGGGTGTCTCGTGGACCTGAACGGCGCCTGTCCCAGAGACCTGAAGCTGGTGGCACGTGGGAGAAGGGGCGGCGTGGCATGCCGCAGCGCCTGCGAGGCCTTCGGAGACCCGCGGTACTGCTGCAGCGATGCTTACGCTACGCCGGACACGTGTCAGCCTTCGGTATACTCGCTCTTCTTTAAGCACGCCTGTCCACGCGCCTACAGCTACGCCTACGACGACAAGACGAGCACCTACACTTGCGCCACCGGAGCTGACTACGTCATCATCTTCTGTCCTCCGCCCTATACAAGGTGAGACGTTGTTTACTCTACCTTTTACCTAATAAGAAGTTTAGTCGGTATGAATGATTGGTTGGCGTTTGGAACAAAGAACTGGGTTGAGACTGAGAAGCAAACCAATCAGCTTTTGATCAAAGCAAGCAAGCACTAGTATTTGATTATGAGTTGTGTGTTTTGCAGCGAGAAGCTGTTAGGATCGAGGAAAGACGGGGCGACACTTCCGCTAGTAAACAAGAGCATGTTACATTTGCAGTAGCTGACCCATCCTCCTCTCATTCTTCTTTCAATGCAGATAGCAAAAAAATATAAAAAAAATTATGTATAGAAAACGTCGTTAAATGTGTGATACTATTACTACTACTACTACTCGGGTAGAGAAACTGTAAATCTACTAATACTCTTCTTCTTTTGCCCCCCCCCCCCCTTTTCCTTTCTTGTTTCAGAAATATTAGTTTGTGGTAGAAAAGTTAGCCCACGCCACCAAAAAGCCAAGTAAACTCCCAAGCTGGGCCTCACAGTCGCAAGTGAACGCTTTTAATGGGTTCAGCCGAATGTCTTGTATTCGTTTTTCACCAATGTAAATTCCTGAGTAGAGTGAATTGTCTTGTTAAGAAAAAAAAAGAAAGAAGGGAACATCAATAGCTGGGTTAAGTTGCATTACAGAAAGGGAATCACTCTGCATCATTGTCTCATAGACAATTCCTTGTTGTTGCAATGCCAGATTCTAATTCGAATCAAGCGATAATCTTCTCTGCACCAGTTCCCCTTGGATGATCGTATCGTATCGCAGGACACTCGATCTAACAAATTGTTTGTAATACAAGAAGAAACTCCTTTTGCTTGGTTTACTAATTTGCTTCTTTTTTAAAAAAAAAATCACTATACCGTACCGTACCGGTTAACCGATGCATAAATGACGGCATATAAAGCTTCGTCCTCCTCGATCAATCTAGGGCTGACCAGAGGAGGAGGACACGAAGAAGATGGAGGCGGAGTTGGCGGATGCAGATATAGTGGTACCGATGCATCTGAGCTTCAAGAAGACACAGGCCTATGAAAAGTACCCAAAGGGGCAGTCTCGAGGAAGGTGGAAACATCTCAAACAGATCCTCCAAGCTGACCATGATCCCTCCTATTGTAAGTCTCTCTCGAGAGAAAAATCACAATCAATCTACCAAAACTAAATCAATCTTTCTTTCTTCGTGTGCAGATATCAACATCGAGTCGCCTCCATCCACTCAACCATGCAAGAGAATTTGCGATGTCACTGGATTCGAGGTAATTCATTTCTGATTTGGATTCTTTTTTTTACTTAGGGCCATTTGATCTCATCTGACACCCCCCCACCCTCTTGGTTTGGTGACAGGCGCCATATGTAGACCCCAGAACTAACCTCCGCTATGCAAACGCTCATGTTTTCAAGACTCTAAGGTCACTCTCCACCCACCAAGTCCACCACTATCTCTCCATTCGCAATGCCGCTCCTCTTCTCAAGTAGCCCCTCTCCCGTTTTTTTTTTTTTTGTCTTTCATATGCTCCTTATTATGGGGATTGGTAGATATTTTTATGTATGCAAGTTTGATTTCCCTCAAAGTTTGGGGTTAGCTTAAACATGCTAATACTCGTACAACAACAAAAAAGTGTCTTTTAATTCTTTCTACATCAACAACGTTAACCTAAAGCAGATACTTTGAGTTTGGGGTTTTATATAATAACTTACAAAATCAATTGAATACCAGCAAGCAATCAAACAAGACACAATTTCTTCACATTGCTATACAGTGTGCAAAGCCATGTATGTTATTCAATGATGTGTTGTTGCACTTCTCCTCAGTGCTGCAAAAATTCCCCCTCCTCCTGTTGATGCTCTTTTCTTCTCCTCTCCCTCTTCTCCTACCTACCACATACACAATACACATTCACTTCAATTTTTTATTTTCAAACTCTATTCACTCCACTTTCCTTCTCTTACTTACTTCCTTGGCGATCTCTTCCAGCTGCTCTTTGATCTCTGCAAAGTCTGGTCTCAGCGTTGGATCCTTCTCCCACAATCTCTCCATTAGCTCTCTCATTTTCGGATGCGTCTTCTTGGGTATTTTTGGCCTTAATCCCTGTTTTCCCACCCCACAACACAACCCCCCTTTTTAGCTGTCTGCGTTTACAAGCAAGCATTGCAATGCTAAAAAGGCAATTTACCTTTTGGACCACCCCTACGGCTGCCTGCAATGGCGTCATGTATTCATATGGAAGCTGCCGTCACATAAAAAAAACTCATAACGTTAGTTATACTGTCACCTTCTATTTTTCTCAAGACAAAAGACAGCACAAGTACCTTGCCAGTCAACAACTCCCATAGCACAATCCCATAGCTGAAAACGTCTGCCTTGTGATCATATGGCTTGTGTTCTATCACCTGAAATTTCCACCAAATTTTATCGTCTCAGAACCAACCACACAAGATACTAGTCATCTCATAATAGCTAACCGATTTTGGAAAAATAATCCTAATCATCGGAGACACTGGCTGAACAAAACTTTCATATGCTACTGACATACTAAACTATAAAAACAGTATCTGACAACCATACCTCCGGAGCCATCCAGCGATATGTTCCAGTTTCAGCTGTCATAACACCAGTTTGTGCTTTTACTCTAGCCACCCCAAAATCTGCAACCTTAACAACCTGTTGCAACAGACGAACAAACAAAATCCACACACCACTATGAATCCGCAACTGTGCAGGTAACGGGCACTCAAAAGAACATGATGACAATCAGCATCCTGTAGAACTCACGCTCTAAGATATAGCATGGAGTCGAGTTTCAACCAAAGTATGCAAGCTCGGCCCAAATGCTAATTCACACTAAGTTGAGATTATTACCTCATTTTCATCCATTAGAAGGTTGGCAGCCTTCAAATCTCTGTGAATTATGTTATTTTGGTGCAAGTAATTCATTCCATTGCAAATATCTATAGCTACTTTAAACAAAGCTGGAAGCTTAAACACGCCCTTTTGCTTGTGTAGATAGTCATATACACTTCCACCGGGCATGAATTCTATTAAAATAACAAAGAGAGAAATAAGAAAAACGAAAAATAAGCCTAGAACAAAATTATATATCGAGTATAATGATGAACATAAATAGGGCCACTGTAACATACCTGTAACAATACAGAGATGTGGAGGCTTGGTGCAAGCACCAATGAACTGAACAACGTTTTTGTGCCTAACTTTCCTGAAAATGGAATGATATCTTACGAGTCTGAGATGATCTGCACATAAGTTCACAGAGTGCCCAAGACAGGGAGGCACACAAACCTCATAATAAAGACTTCTTGGGAAAACTCTTTCTCCAGCTCAGAATCTAGACGCTCTGGCTTGAGAATTTTGATAGCAACTTCCTGGCTATAGTATGTTCCTTTATACCTGAATAAAGAAGAGAGATTTGAGCATCTTAAAATGACAACAGGTATTTTATAGGTAGAGGAAACTTACAGATCTCCATAAGAACCAGATGCTATCTTATGCCCGAATTTTAATTGTTTAAGGTTGATTTCCCAAACATCAGTTCCATCAGTGGGTATTACGACATGATCTTTCGCTGTCCCGTTTTCCTTTTCAGGAGAGAAGGATTGCTGCATAGGCCAGCTTTGATCCTGCAACTGAGTGTAATGAAATTCATTAATAACACAGAACAAGACATGACATTATTGTGAGATGTTGAAAACGTGTAAGACGCCATACAGAGCCACCAGAAAGCGTAGTCAATAAATAACCAGTCTGCATCTTGCACGAAAGTAGTTAAATTTGCAATGGAAAAGAAGTACCTCAATCTTTGCTGCTTGTGCCTCCAATGCTATTCTAAGTTTGTCTACTTCCTGAATAATTAAAGAAGGTAGCATACCAGCTTATTGACTAGGAAGCTTTATTCATATAAGTTTAAAGAAAAAAAAGTTGCATTTAGGTACTAAATCACTAAACGATTGAAAAAATTAAAGCAAAGGAATCCATAAGTAAAAGGGTTTCTTTAAAATGAAAGAAGCACTTGCAATAGCGAAGGAAAAAAGGAGAGGGAAAAGGTACCTCGTACGGCCAACCATCAACGACAAAAACATCTAGGGAGAAGCCATCGGTGGTAGAAAAGGCATGCGCCTCTTGAATGTTCAGCCCAAGCTCAGCAAGCAATGCAGTTAACTGCATCATTTACGCTGGTTTAGGAACGCATTGACGAATCAAAATGATCACACGATTCGATATATATATATATATATATATATATATATATATATATATATATATCAAAGTAAGTAATAATCATATCTATTACTGTAATTGCAAAATACGATTTTTCTAGCTGATGACATCATTGATACTCAGACATACTTATTCCAACTACATACCATATTCTAAAACTTAGAAATATATATAAAAAAAAAGATTGTTATTCCGCAAGAAACAAGAACAAATATGACAATAAAAAGTATCCCAAGTTGTGAAGCATTATGGAAAGAAAAGAAAACACGAAGACTTGGGAGCTTACTTAATGCAATTCCGATTCCATGTGACAATAACATATGATAAAACAATACCTGAAAAAGGAGTTTAGGTTTGTCTTGAGTGGAAAAGGTGATCTCATGCAAGGGACTGCAACAAAGAGGGAGAGGGAGAGGGTGAGGGTGAGAACTCAGAAGAGTGGTTGCATTGCAATTTCGAAAAGAAAGAAGGAGGGAAGATACCGGGAATAGAGTGAATTGTTACGCACAGAGTTGTCGCCCTCATGGTGATGGGCAGCAGCAAGTGCAAGTGCTTCAAGATTGGGAGATGAACCAAAGGCAGGCGGGGGATGGATGCTGGAACGTGGAAAGAAAAAGCAGAGTGTTAGTTGCTTTGCTTGTTTAAAGAGAATGAATTGGTTGGGTCACCTTTTTCTGGTAGGAGAAGTTTCATTGGTAGAGGAGATCGCTGGAGGTTGAACCTTAAAGAAATAAAAAGATAGAGAGAGAGAGAGTCACTCAGTCACCAAACAAAACAAACATTTATTTTCCGTGAGGCAAAAGGAAGAGATAAAAGAAAAGGACCTGGACGAGACGAACTTGGATAGCAGGCCTGTTTTGTGCATCAAGAGCGGCAATAAGCAATCTCTGGTGCATCAGAACGTCTTCAGCCCTCTCTACATTCACATCCAATGCATATCTTAAAAAAACAAAAACAAAGATTAGAATAATTTTTTAAGGCAATAGAAAACAATCGAGGAAGGCTAAAGGGCACATAACAAAAACGAACCGGGCCGGGAGGCGATTGAAGTGAGCCCAGAGGTCTTCGACGAAACCGGGGAGATCCGTGTCAATAATATCAGATTGGCGCAGACGAAGGATGACCTCGTCGAAGACCTCCAGTTTCATGCGCTCGCGACGCTCCATGGCCGCCTGAGACATGGTTAAGATGTCGCTGATTACTCTGCAACTCTCCATCACCATTTAGCAAAGGATTTCTTTTATATTTTTTTATACAGAATCAATCAAACCCCTTTTGATTGAAGGATTATGATGAGATTTGCCAAATCAATTCAAAGGCAGAGCGAGAGTCCGATGATGATGATGATCAATCAGTAAGTATTGTGGAGGCAGGCAGGCAGGTCCCTCTAATGAGCTTTTAACGTTTTATCTTCTCTGTTTGTTTGTCCCTTTATACGACGCCGCATATGACTCATGCCGCCGTGGCCATACTAATCCTTTAACGTCTGAGGGTATTATTGTGATTTCAAGCAGGCGACTTCTTCTCTGTTTTCTTAATTACCCATTTTAAAATCGTGTGATTAACAAGCTAAGTAAACGAGTTATTATTATAAGTAATTAAAGAGGAGATCAAACAAAAACAAAAACAAATCCTGAAACCATTAACACATTCCCTCCTGATAACCCCCACCCCAATGTCAGACCCCACTCACACTTATCCTGTCCAGCTTCCACCTATTTACTTTTTACGTTATTTCTCCTTCTTTTTCTTATTTCTCCATTTTCATACCCCTTTACTTTCCTTAATCAAATAAACACCCCCCTTTCTCCACTACAACACATAAATAGACCTACCTTGCTTGCTTCATACTTATAAGTATGTCCCCTTTTTATATGTACGTCATATACAAGGCAACGTTTTCTTTTCTTTTTTCCCACTCAAATAATGCTTTTTTTTTTTTTTTTCTTTTCTTACAAGGAAATTAATAAACGTCTCACTACCATCTTTTTGGACACACACGTTTTACTCAATAGAGTTCGTTTCGACCAACATATCATAATTAACTTCTATGGCGTCACCCTAAACTAAGCTCCTTTTCATTAAACTGAGGTCTTGCAATGCATTATGCATCTTTTATAATTAGGCATATAAGTTGGAAAACACCATCTTCTTATTTTATCTTTGCGGGGGTAGCTACTTAGGATATGAATCTATTGATTAAGCAAATATGTTCACGTAAACTAGTGGCAAATTACGGGAACACTATAATGGTATATATATATATATATATATTATTAGTATATGTTGTCTTCACGTGTGTAGCCAAGATATTTTACTATCAGAAGTTGTATAATTAATATAATATACTATAAATGCATATATAATGTGTTAATACACGTCCATGGCTGCTAACTTCTCAGATTGTATATAATTAGAAAAGTCTATATGGTCTCTTAATTATATTAATGCATTCCATATTTCCCATCAAATAATTCGAAGCAACATACTTTAAGACTATAATTAAAGATGCATATTGTGTTGACCCAAAATAAAAATAAAAATACACATGTATATTGTAAAATAAATGGAGACACGTGCAACACTGTACATTCTAGAGCATTTTTCATACGATTAGACACGCCACTATTATTTGATTTAAAAGAAAAAAGACACCCACTATTATTGAGCAGTTCGTCGCAATACAATGCAATGCAATATTGGGCATGCCGGATGATTTCTGTCATATTGGGAGAGTTTAGACGTCGACAAAGAAACAATTTTATTTTTATTAGAGATATTACAGATACATGAACATGACTACTAGTTTAACACACACAAAAATGAAATGATTTGGTATTAACAAAGTTGATGATAGATAGAGAATGAGTTGACCAGAGGGTAATAAGATGCGGCAGCCGGAAAAGGAATAAACCGCTTTGACCGGTCATCATCATCAGTAGATGACTAATTAATTAGTTTTTCAGTAGGGTCCCAATGTCGATGACGTGGCAGAACATGGCTGTATATTATCCCTCGTGGACTGTTGCCCCTCTGCGCTCACCAAAGGTCGCGTCTGTTAAGCCAGCGAAGCCGCGACTTATCGTCGTTCTAAAGTTACCATCCACTATCTGTTTTTCTTCTTCTCATTGTGTATTATATATTATGTTAATGCATCCTGAGTATTGTGCGAGATCGACTAACTAATGGTATTAATAAATTCCAAGAATACAGGCTTGTTACGCTTTCTCGATCATTAACTTTTTTCCTTAGTATAAGTTAGTTTGTCGGGACAAGCATTTGTTTCAAACCTTGGCTCCGGGTAGTATCTTGGTTCTATACTTGTATAAGCTTGTGGGTTTGAAAAAATTATATACCAACTTTGTATAAAACAATGTTTAGAATTATTATTAATGTAATAGATGGTAAAAAAAAAATGGTGCAAATAAATTATTATTGGGTGCCAAGTTTATTATAATGTAAACATGAATAATATCATATTGAGCAACAAAATATTGGAATACATGTGTGTATATTTAATCTATTCGTTTATCAATTAAGTACCAAAATAGATATATTAAAGATTCAACCACTAAACACAATGTCAGATCAGTTATAAAAATATTATCACCAAAAAATTCGAATAGTTAAACACCCTTTTTGAATAAACCTTGTTTTGGTTTCATAAATCATAAGTTATGTGAGCCAGGTTTATCCAGGTCGTATTACACGATCCACTTTATTGTATATCGGATTCATTGTATTAAAAGAAGTTCGTGTTAGTTGATGACACTTTACGTATGAAAACTGACAAATCCAACAAAAGGCCTGATGATAATCCGCATGAAACAGATTGGTGATTTTTGTTTGAGAGAGGAGTATAGAATGTGGGGATAATGATGTACATACAGAGGTTATAGGATATGATGTATGCGTTGACAAAAAAAAGAGAGTAGGATATGATGTATGGATGCATCATTACATTGGATAAGATGGCCACCGACTAAAAGTGGAAATGGTTTAAAAGAAAGAGGATAAGACTTTGGCTTTGATCTTAATTGAGAAACTATAATAATGGAACAACTTTATAAGAGTAAGAGTTGGCAATGTCATCGTCTAAACATCAGAAGAGACTTTCCTTTGTTAGGCATCAACAAGTAGGTACGTACACTTATTCAAACAAAGTATAATCCACCCATTCATATTAAACACACACAATTCTTACGTGGCTAACTAATAAATACGATACGTAGATAACAGATAAAGCCCAAAAACGAAAAGAAAACAGGCCCATCGAAAGTCAATATTCAGACATGAAGAAGGAAGTGTCGGTGAGCAGCGTAGTCAACGAAACTGTAGAGAGGAGCAACTGATGCGTCTCCATACTTGTCAAACACTTGCAGCTCCTTCTTGGCCTTTACACTTAGCTCATCTGCCATTTCCATTGCCCTCTCTGTTCCAAAGACTCCCGCAAAGCTCTTCTTCTTCTTCTTCTTCTTCTTATTGTCGTCGTCGTCTCTGATGTCATCCACCACCTGATACAGCATCCCAACAGCTCTGCCGTACAATCTGAGGCTCTCAAGCTCAACCTCAGTGGCACCACCCAAGAGACCTCCACAGACGGCTGAGCACTCCCCCATGGCTCCGAATTTCTTCTCCTGAGCAAAGGAAATAGGAAAGGGGCCTCCTTCGAGGTCAACGTACTGACCAGCGGCCATACCGGTGGAGCCGACGGAGCGGGCAATCTCGGAGATGAGACGGAGGATGGTGGATCGGGGAACAAGGTGAGGAGGGGTGAGAGAGACAATGTGCTGGAAGCCGAGTGGGAAGAGGGCATCACCAGCGAGAATGGCCATGTCAGCGCCGAAGACAGTGTGGTTAGATGGCTTTCCTCTGCGGACAGGATCATCGTCCATACAGGGGAGGTCATCGTGAATCAGCGAAGCCGCGTGGACCTGATGATTATTCCATTACAAACAAATCAAAAATCAAATCAAATCAAATCTTGTTTTGCAACCAGAAAAAAGAGGCAAGAAGAGGGTAAAATGGAACCATTTCAAGGGCACATGCGGTGGGGAAAGCGGCGAGTCGATCGCCACCGAAGAGCTCGCAGGCGGCCACACACATTACAGGAGGGGCACGCTTGGCGCCTTTAGCGAGGACTGAGTATCTCATCGCCTCATAGATCCCCGTAGGGTACTTTACTGGTATCGCTTCTTCCAGCTTCTCGTTAATCTCTGTTATTAGGCTTGTCCAGTACGTCCTCAGATCGAAGTTCGACGATGATGACCGGATTGAGAGTTTCATCCGCATACGATTCGGTTTCTCCCGAACATAACCACTTACGCGCAGTGGAGTCGCTGAAGCGCTAAACAGCATCGCCTCGCCTGATCTGATCTATATATCTATCTATCGCCTGAGGATCTATCGAGCTAAAAGTACATTCATTCCTTGTTTTAAGCAAATTTAGAATTGAATTTGAATGCTAATAAAGATGGGCCGAATTGGAAGATGGGCTTTAAACAAAAGAATGGGCATCAGAAGAGACCAACTGTACTCTCTCTTTTTAGTTCTTGTCGCATTTGCTTCTTTTTTTTTCTTTTCAACTCCAACAAAACGAATTTTTTTATTATGATATACATCGTGTGTGAAGATAAGGGCAAGTGATGAAAAGGTAAAAAAGAAAGAAAGACAGTGAAGTTTGGGTTTGGAATGTTTAGCATACATCCAAGACTTTGGAATTTGTACCTATCTTTCCTCACCTAAAAGCCATTCCTTTCTTTTTTGTTTTCTTTTTTCTCTCTCTCACACCCTGAATTGACTACTACTGGTTCAGTTCTGATTAAAAATTATAAAACAAAACGAATATGGTTATTGGTTAGATTTTCTGAGATTGCTTTGAAGATAACAGATGGTATACCGACATGTACAAACCCCAAGAAGAGAGAGGGGACACAGCTGTGATGCAAAGAGTAGGTGCAATGGCACGTCATCCACCCATATTCACACTAGGAAATGGCCCTTTGTTCATTAGATAATAAATAAGACTAATAAATATAATGAGTGACCTGAAAAGGAAAAGAAAAAGAAGAAGAAGAAGAAAAAGAAGAAGAAGAAGAAAAAGAATCAGATGTGAATGTCAAAGAATCAGATTATGTATTCCACAAAACGTGTACTTGAGTAAGTTGTTGAGGATAGTAGACACGCCAGAGCACCTGCTTGTCCTTTCTAACATACGACTTGTCAGGGTGTTGCGATGCAAAGCTGGCAACCACTTCCTTTTCTTCTTCGTCGTCATTATATATATATTCACACTCGCTTTCCTATTCTCATCGCGCATCCCCTATAGATTTTTATCTCAGAAACGTGAAGCAGAGGAAATATAAAAGAAAAATGGGATTCTGCTCCTTTCTCTTCTTCTTCGTTGTTGTGCTACTCTTCTCCTCCTCCTCTGTTGACGCCTGCGACCGATGTCCTCACCGCTCTAAGGCTGCTTTTTTCTCCTCAGCATCTGCCCTATCCTGTATCCCTCTCTCTTTCTTATTGTTTTATACTCTTTTTTCTCTGTTTTCTTCATTTTTTTTTTCTCATCCATTGCCTTGCCTTGCCTTGCAGCCGGAGCTTGTTCTTATGGTTCTATGGCTACGGCTTTCTTCGCCGGTCACATCGCCGCCGCCGTTCCTTCCATCTACAAAGACGGCGCTGGCTGCGGTGCTTGCTTTCAGGTCAGATGCAACAACCCCACTCTTTGCAGCACCAAAGGAACCACGGTGATGGTCACCGACCTCAACATGAGCAACCAGACCGATCTCGTCCTCAGCAGCAGAGCCTTCAGGGCCATGGCCAAACCGGTTGTCGGCGCTGACACAGATCTTCTCAGACTAGGCATCGTCGACATTGAATACCACAGGTTCATAATCATACAAAGACACTTTCCTTACATTTTTTTTTTTTTTTGCTTTAGTAATACAGTAAAAGTAGTAACCAAAAAAACTGAAAACAGAGTTCCTTGCAATTACGGAAACAAGAAAATGTTGAATGTGAGAGTTGAAGAATCAAGCAAAAAACCATACTACTTGGCTATAAAGCTCTTGTACCAAGGAGGCCAAACCGAAGTCGTAGCCATCGACATTGCTCAGGTTGGTTCCTCCAACTGGAGTTACATGACCCGAAGCCACGGTGCCGTATGGGTCACTGACAAAGTACCCACCGGATCTCTTCAGTTCAGGTTCGTGGTGACAGCTGGCTACGACGGCAAAATGATCTGGTCTCAGAAGGTTCTTCCTGCCAACTGGGATTCCGGCAGGACCTACGACGCCGGCGTTCAGATCACCGACATTGCTCAGGAAGGTTGTGATCCATGCGACGATCACATCTGGAACTGACTGACTTACTCTCCTTTTTCTTTTCTTAGAAGCATTCCTCGTATCATGTATAAATATATCAGATCCATATTCATTAACTGAGATTCTACCATAACTATTACTAAACAAGAGAACTTTAGAAAGATTTTTTGAAGGAATGATGGACATATGCATGTGCAAAGGAGGTCTACACATGACCACCATTCTTTCTACCTGTAACCTTTGCAAGTTATATATCACATTACTTCTTTCTTTTATGTTTCAAAGAATGCTGATTCTTGTATAAAGAAGGAGAGACTAAACAGAAGAAAAGAAGAAGATTAGTATTGCTCCTAATCGCTTCTAGTCAATGTCCAAGTACTCCCATGGCCATGGGTCATGCTCGTCCCTTTTTGGATGTTTTGCTTTTCTGCAACCTGCCTGCAACACACTTAAAGTATACAACCTTCAGTTACTTGGTTTGGAATAAACCATATCATTTTGTTAGAAAGACAAAGCGAACATGAAGGTTTATTTTTATAAAGAAATCATGCCTCATTTACTTTATGTATCTTCAAATCTGTACACAAATATTTAACGGGTGACCTGCAAAACCCCTACAACACCCGGTGGTCTCAATCTGGGATGTTTATGATAATCTCCTGTGAATGTTTAGTTAATCTTTTGTGATCCATCTACGACCCCTTACTTCAAACCCACTACAAGCTTGATCACTACTGCTCTCTCCCCCGCGAATCACTCGCAGACTAGTTGATGATGACATGCAACTGTCATCTTTTACTCTTCTCTTGTCCTTATCGTGTTTCTTTATGTTCTGCGAGATCGAGTGCAGTTTCTCATTGAACTTTGTGATGCTCTTCTCCATAGGCTCTACTGCTTGAGTCACTGTGAACCTCACGTCTTTCACAATCTACAACGTATATATAATACTCACGTATTCACCTCCACCAACGAACACATCTCTCATGCTTTCTTTGATGGTCATACCACTTCTGATATCAACGGCAGGATGTGGCAGGCGGACCTTTGTTCGCCTCTCACAGTCTCTAATCTCATCTAAGGATCAATAGGACAGTCGACCGATGCATAGTCCCCGAGAACTGAAACAGATCCAGTAAAGCGATCTCCCAGTAGACCATAAGGTTTTGCTGGGATTACGTAAAGGTGAACAACCGACGCAATACCCATCTGCACTGGACATGTACCTCAATGCAAATGATGAAATCTTGAACACTAGTCTTCAGCTGCAAGCTTTGTGCAATGGAACTTTTGAACAAGCCTAACGACATCGTTTCAATGAAAAACAAAAAACAAACAATAGACTCTCTCTCTCCCAGTGGCTGATTGTTTTGTACATGCATAACTGATTGTTTTGTGGGTATCTGACACGAATGCAAATCGTTCTATGCAGTCTTTCTTCTTTCCACTTCTCTTGTATTCTATATTCCTGTTTATCTCTCTTCAACCTTCTACATGTACAAAATGTTACCGCCATTATCTTATTTCCTTGGTCCTGGCGTACGTGCAGTGGAGAGAAGAGATTATGGAGTCCATTGCATTTTTAGCATGTTCTAATAAAAGATAACTATTTTTTTTTTCCTTTTTAATAGAGATGTGTTTATGACTATTAATCAAAGATATCTTCTTTTCTTTTTGTTATTTTTAGTCATGAGGATGGCGAGCATATTGCAAAAACCATGTTTCAATTGATCAGCAGATCTGACTGAATCTCCTATCATTTTTTGACCTGGTAAGATTTTGAAGAGGGGGGGGGGGGACGTGAACTAAGTTGGTAAGGGACTGGTGTGGGTTATGACTGCTTCTTTTGGTCACTTACAAGCCGAACTATTCTTCTAATACATGTGCGGTTTGTTTCAGAAAGAAGCTACGATGAAGCACAGCGGTGGGAACCAAGGCTGCTTCGTACTTGGTCAAAAGACCCCAAGCATCCGAGATCTCTACTCCTTGGGTCACAAACTAGGCCAAGGACAGTTTGGGACCACCTACATGTGCAGAGAGATCTCAACAGGGCGTGAATACGCGTGCAAGTCTATAACCAAACGAAAGTTAATATCAAAGGAAGATGTGGAGGACGTGCGTAGGGAAATTCAGATCATGCACCACCTGGCTGGTTACAAGAACATTGTCACCATTAAAGGCGCTTACGAGGATCCATTGTATGTTCACATCGTCATGGAGCTCTGCTCAGGTGGGGAACTTTTTGACAGAATCATCCAGAGAGGGCATTACAGTGAGAGGAAAGCAGCTGAGCTGATTAAGATCATTGTTGGTGTTGTTGAGGCTTGCCATTCGCTTGGTGTCATGCATAGAGATCTCAAACCCGAAAATTTCTTGTTGGTGAATAAGGACAACGACTTCTCTCTCAAAGCCATTGATTTTGGGCTTTCCGTGTTCTTCAAACCAGGTGGGGGTGGGGGGAATTCATATGTTTCAGTAGTCAAGTCATAGTATAATTTCCAAACTTGCTCAATCTGCAACTTTCAGGTCAAATATTTGAGGATGTGGTTGGGAGTCCTTATTACGTTGCTCCTGAGGTTTTGCTCAAGCACTATGGACCAGAGGCTGATGTGTGGACTGCAGGGGTCATACTGTACATACTGGTGAGCGGAGTCCCTCCCTTCTGGGCAGGTAAGCACCCAAATGAAACAACTGATCTGATGATAAGGCTTCCTTCCCTTCCCTTCAAGGTAATAAATAATAATACATTCTTTTTTTTTTTAACACCAGAAACACAGCAAGGGATATTCGATGCAGTGCTCAAGGGACATATTGACTTCGACTCTGACCCTTGGCCCCTAATATCTGACTCTGCAAAAGACTTGATCCGCGGCATGCTATGTTCCCGGCCCTCTGAGCGTCTCACAGCTCATCAAGTATTGCGTATGTGACGTGACTCTCATTCTTGTTTCTTCTCCTCTGCATAAATTAATGTTTCTGCTTTCTTACTCAGCCAGACTTTTGCAGGCCATCCTTGGATTTTTGAAAACGGAGTTGCACCTGACAGAGCACTAGATCCTGCTGTGCTTTCCCGCCTTAAGCAGTTCTCTGCCATGAATAAACTAAAGCAGATGGCTTTAAGAGTACGCAAGCTTTTCTTTCTTTTTTTTTCAGACAAAAATTTCCATTAATGTCTTCTTCTTCTGCGGTTCAGGTAATAGCTGAGAGTCTCTCTGAAGAAGAAATAGCTGGACTAAAGGAAATGTTCAAAGCAATGGACACGGATAACAGTGGAGCCATTACATTTGACGAGCTAAAATCTGGGTTGCGGAGATATGGTTCTACCCTCAAAGACACTGAGATACGTGACCTTATGGAGGCTGTAAGCACTCTAAACCTCATCTGTTTATCTGCTTGAAACCAGTATGTTGAAAAAAACTCTGTGCCACTTACCAGGCAGATATTGACAAGAGTGGGACCATAGACTATGGTGAATTTATTGCTGCAACAATCCACCTGAACAAATTAGAGCGTGAGGAACATCTCCTATCAGCCTTCAGCTACTTTGACAAAGATGGGAGCGGTTACATCACAATCGACGAACTACAGCAAGCGTGTGCTGAACAGGGGATGAGCGATGTCTTTCTAGAAGATGTGATCAAGGAAGTAGACCAAGACAACGTGAGATACCTAACCATATCCACTGGCTTGGAGATAGATAATATGGTCAAAAGGCCAAGGGATCATTTTTCTTCTGGTTTGTTTCAGGATGGAAGGATTGATTACGGAGAGTTTGTAGCGATGATGCAGAAGGGTATTGTAGGAAGAACAATGAGGAAAAGTATAAACATGAGCCTCAGGAACAATGCCATCTCTTAGTGTGGCTAATATAAGCAATCTCATGGTTATTAATTTACAGGTTAGGCTTTCTCAGTTTCCTGTCCTCTTGAATGTTTTCCTATGTAAATTCTTTCCCAAACTAACAGTATTTTACACAGGTGTGCGTGAATCCTTTCTTGTCTACGGAGCTGAGCCATGAGATGCAAAAGCTACAAAAAGCTCCGCAGAAATATGGTTTATATAGTCTGGATCCTTGCCAGGAATTATAGAACCAACAAGGGCTAAACTGTACTAATATGTATTAACAGATATATTGAACCAACATCATACGTGGAGATTTTATTGTTATTTGACTTGAGGAAATAATAAGAGGATTACTAAAGCTGATTATAAAATCTGTGAGGGCAGTCTCTTTTCCCATTGTTACCTCATGCACAAAGTAAGAGATAGATAGATAATAACAATTAAACAAAAGTTGCAAACTGCCAACAAACAAAGAGATTATAGTTACCTCTAGCTTAGAATCGCTAGAGAAGATGCATGTAGATGTGATAGCATGACCTGGCTCAAACTACCATCCTACAAAAAATAATCTCTCGCCATTTTTGCTTTCTTGGAGTGAGCACCACAGGTCTTGCGGAAGTAATAAAAGATCCTTTTCTTCTCGCATAAGCTCAGTCACCTTCTCACCAGTAACTTAATGAATGCATCCCTGAACATGCTCACAGAAAAAAACACCTTTGATTTTAGTAGGGCAATGGATACTCATATATAATTGAACAAACAGGTCAGTGGCCAACTAACGGAATCAGAGGCGTGAAAACTAGTACAGCTCTCCAAGAACCGGCTACCACTGAAGCTGTTATGGTAGGTGTAGAAGCAAACCCGGAGCTACGTATAGCACAACCTCCGAGCTAATCGCCATCCCTGAACGGACCATACCACAACTCACACGGAACATTTTGATACTCTGCAACAACATTTTGATCTCTGCAAGGAAGACAACCTGACACGGGACTCCCTTGTTGTTTGGATCTCACAAAGAAATAAAGAAAAGCCCAAGTGGATAGATTTCGTTTTTAGATCCATTTTCTAATACTAATGGGTCCAATTTGTATTCTTAGTACGGCCCATCAACGATGTTTCGTTTCCTATTACAGGTTTGTAACAGCGAATCTCTTCTACTTGCCGGTTGAGGAAAAAAAAACACAGAAAAGAAACATCACATTAAGTTGAAAAGAAAATGTTTTGTCTGATTTCACAACAGCATGGTGGGTTCAGATCTTATTGATTGCTGTTACAGAAAGACTTGAGCATACTCAAGTATTAATGGACCTTTATAACTCATCTCGTGAACCACTCTTGCTTTCATATGATGCATAAGCTTTGATTATTGAAACATAAACGTCAATCCCCTTCAAATACTCAGCTCTACCCAAATACTGCAACAAAACAAAACCACATGCGTTAGTAAATTGATAAATGATAAATGATCCACCATAAGAAAAAGAAAAAGAAAATCATCACACACCTCATTGTGGTCATGAAGCAAACTCGGGGTGTTTGATATGGGAGAAAACCCAAACGCGGGAACGCCAGCCATCCGGAAGTAGCGAGCATCTGTTGATGCAGGAAAAATCTCGGGCTTACTAGTCCTACCTCCGGCTTCCTTGACAGCATTTTCCAAGAGCCTCCACCATGGATTTGAATCATCTGCTGCTGTAAGGAGCGGTTCCCCAGAATGCTTCTGCTTGAACTGCCACAGACAACACCACATTATTAGTTTTAAGAAAATAAAACACTCAGGTAACAACACACTTTTGTGTATAATTTGAGGAGAAGAAATTACCTCAACGGACATGTTGCGTGCGGCGGGTGCCCATTCCTCCACCAAACGTGTTTCAAGTGCTTTAGCATCAACGGTGGGTGGGATACGAATGTCGAAACCAGCTTCTGCCTCAGACGGTTGCAGATTCATCACGAAACCCTTGGGAGTGAGAGAATAAAGAGTCAGATGCATGCAGTCATATATATATATATATATATCAAGGCAAATTGGAGAGACAAGTTACAGTTGGGGAGGGGGTGCCAGCCTTGAGGAAGGCCATGTTAACGGAGACGACATCGCCTTCAGCAGTGCCACCAGCTTTGAGCAGATCGAATTGGGAAGCTCTGAAGCGACGAATACTCTCAATGCTTTTCAGGAGATTCTCCATAGCAGAGTTGTCATAGAGCTTAGCACCGTGGCCAGGGGGTCCTTTAGCCTTAATCACCAGCCACCAGGGACTCCTCTCTCCATAGAATACTCTATAACTCTTACTAGGCGATGGCAGACCTGAGGAGTTGCTAACATAAATTAAAAAAAAAAAGAAAAAAAAAAGAAGAAGAAGAGTGTTTTACTTTACCTTCGTCGAGCACGATTCCGACGTTCAAGGTCTTGAAGAGGTGGGATTCGACGAACTTCTCGGCTCCATCGTGGCCGCCGATCTCTTCATCGGGGACGAAGGAGAGATAGACGGATCGGATTGGGTGGAAGCCAGAAGCCTGGAGCTTGCGTATGGCCTCAAGGTACTGCATCCCAACGCACTTCATGTCCTGCGAACCTCTGGCATAAATGTCTCCGTGGTTGTCCATGTGAGCCTCGAGCGGGTGGTGGGTCCACTTGGATTCCTCGAAGGGAACCACATCGGTGTGGGAGTTGAGGAGAATGGCTGGTAGAGTTGGGTCAGAGCCAACCCATTTGAGGAGGAGATGCGGCTTTCCCTTAACGAACTCGTTCGTCTCAGATTCGAGGGAGAGCGATTTCGCCTGAGAGTTGATAAAGTCAACGGCTTTGTAGTAATCGGGGTTTGGCTGAACCGTGTCGATTCGGAGATACTCCTGGAATCTGGAGACGATCGCGTCGCCGTCGTCAGCCACTGCAGAAAGGATGCTGCATAGATGAAGAACAATAAGAGCAAGGAGAAGACGACTCATCATTGGGAAGGTGAAGATTCTTCGGCAACCACTAGCACAAGCAGCGATATAGCGAGTGAGACTTGCATAGAAAAACATTATGACTTTTCTTTTCTTTTCTTTTAGGGACACATTATTTGTTTACCCCCACTTTCTGTGGTAGATAGGTGTTTTTCTCAAAACATAAACTTTTTTTCTTGGTTTTGTGCTCTCTCCAACTCCACTTTATAATTTACTCTAAAATAAAGTGAAAAATAGAGTAATGAACAAACAAAAAAATCATTACTCCATTTAACTAAGAAAAATGTTGTTTTAAGGAAAAAAACAGTAAATATAACTAAGTTTTTGTGTGATTGCAATAAATACAATAACTATTATTAAAATTAAAAAATATTATATAAGTTTACATAAATTGTCTTTGACCGTTAGTTCCGTTTTGAAAAAGAAGATTTAAAGGTCGCTGTAGAGTTCTAGGTTTGAAGTTTTGTTAATTTAGTTTAAGGGTTAACCTTTTCACTAATAGATTATTTTTTGGTTTCTAAACAAAAAAGTATCTTAACAAAATATTATTGTATAATACGAAAAGAAACACCAACGTTTACAAAATGCATAAACTACCATTTTATATGAATCTCATAAATACTTAGAGCATGGAAGACACTTAGAGCATGGAAGACGCATGCGGAATCTTCACTATTGTCCATATCTCATCTGATCACCTCTTATCTGACCACTGCACATTTGACTCCCAACTCTCATGTTCACAACCATACAACTGCCGTCCACATCGATCACATCCACACATCTTCTATTCACAACAACCACATCCGCACCTCACATATATTGACACCGACATCCACACATACAAAGTATACACCTTAATCATATATGTTACATGCAGCTATCCATGAAATCTTGAGTTCGGAAGTTGCCAGAATGTTTGAAAGATGATGACGACACCATCTTCCTCTACCATTTCACGAGAGCTTGTTGTCGCGTCGTCCTCTCCACACAGGAGCTCAAACTTTCTCACTATCGCCATCCCTACCTCTCCTCCAGCTTCTTTCTCCCTCTCCAAGACACTCGCCACTGAAACTGCAGCGTCGATGACGGAAGTCCTTGTCCTGTCCCTTTTCGATTCATTTCGGAATCTCGCTTTTCGTACGCGTCACTGAACCGGCAGCGTCGATAATAGAAGTGGCGCAAAGCTTCATTAGTGTCCATCTTTAGCACAAAGATATGTCATCATCCATATTCATCGTAAAGTTAATATCTTTATCACAAAACCAAGCGATAAAAAAACATTGGAGGAAAAAAACACAAGGAGAGAGGAATGAGCAAACGAGTTAAGGGCTAGAAATCATTGAAAGATTGGATTCTTGATTAGAGAGAGTGGGAACCCCAATTTCTGGATCGAGAAAATAGAGAAAGAGAGAAAGAGATTAGGATTTGGTTTGTCAGAGGTTGCTCAATTTTGGGATTTTTACAAAGTTGCACACGAATTGAAAAAAAAAAGATTAATTACTTTTAAAATTCTATTTTTGGTCTAATTAGAAAATTCATCCAAACACACTTTTACATAGTTGAAGACTAGATTGGACAATTCAATAAGAAAAAGTGCTTTCTAAACCTAATGTTTTTTATGGGTAATTGTAAATTTGGAATGTGTCATTAGTAAAATTTTCTAACTACACCAAACATATTTGAGAATAAAAGAAAGGACAAGGGCGAAAGAAATAAACAAAACTTGACGATTTTTGATAATCAATCACTACAACATCCACTTACTCAAAACAAAACAAAACAAAACTTGATGACCCATGAGGAGCTGGATCCAATCATGTCAATGGTTTCCCTCTTGCATGATCTTCTTCGAACTGAAAACTGGGCCGACGAATGAGATGGGCCTGGAAAACGTATTGGTCTTTTTTTTTTTTTCTCTCTCTCTATAGAAATGGTCTGAAAGGGAACTATCAAAGTCAAAACATGTCAGAGCAATCTTTTGTCGCTATCATCCCCACAAGTCTTGAAAGGGGAGCCTTATGATCAAAAGGAACCCCCAAAACCCTCTCAAACGCATCGCTTTTGTCTGCCACTTTGCGACTCTGAGGATCCCAATCAAACCACACCACACTGGTCGTTCATGGATTCTGGGCTTCAGCATCTCGCATTGCGCTTATTCATTTTTCTCTGCTGTCTCTTTCAAGCCACCGCCGAGGATGGTAGCTGGAAGATAGCCACCGCCACGCTCTCCAAAGACAAGGACGGCTCCTCCTCTGTCACCACTGGTTCTTCTTTTTCCCTCTCTCTCCTATCTATCTTTCTTCTTTCCTCAGACTAACTAATTTGCGGTGATAGGAGGCGCCTGTGGGTATGGAGATCTGAGACAGAGCAGCTATGGCGGGTACAGCGCAGGCCTGAGCGTTAAGCTGTTCAACAGGGGAAGCAGCTGCGGAGCTTGCCTGGAAGTGCGGTGCGTGAACCACATAAGGTGGTGCCTTCAAGGCAGCCCCTCCGTGGTGGTCACAGCCACAGATTTCTGTCCTCCCAATTCAGGCCTTTCCTCCGATTATGGAGGTTGGTGCAACTTCCCAAAGGAGCATTTGGAACTATCTCATGCGGCCTTCACAGGGATTGCAGAAACCAGAGCCGAGATAATACCTGTGCAGTACAGGAGGGTCAAGTGTGGGCGGAGAGGCGGGTTGAAATTCAGCTTGAACGGGAGCTCCCACTTCTTTCAGGTCTTGATAAGCAATGTGGGACTCGATGGGGAAGTGGTGGGAGTGAAAGTAAAGGGGCATACAACGGCTTGGATTCCAATGGCCCGAAACTGGGGACAGAACTGGCACTCCTCGCTCGATCTCATCGGACAGTCTCTCTCTTTCGAAGTTACTCTCATCGGCGGCAAAACCATTGCCTCTTACGACGTGGCTCCCCCTTATTGGCGCTTTGGAATGACCTACCAAGGAGAGCAGTTTCTTTCGTGACTACCTCTCCTCTTTTCCTTTTCTTTATATAAAGTTATGATTCACTTTCGGTGGACAAAACAATTTGTGGCCTTTATCATGACTTTAAAGACATAGTAATCACTTCAGTTCAAGGTATAAATGACTTTACCATTGTCTTTATACATATAATAGTAATATCCTACACAATCCTTACTTGAAGTGTTTCTGTTATGCACATGAGAGATTTGCATTTACAATCACGACTGGAAGGAGAATACAAGGCAGTGCAAACAAAAATGTAATGGTCCCGGAATCTCATCGTCCTATTCTAAGCTTCTATAACAATAATTAACTATTTTGTGTCATGACTAGCAATCAAACACACAAAATAAAAAGAAAAAAAGTAAAACAAGAAATGACGAATTTGTGTCTGCTAGCAATCTTCCCTTCAGGTGCTCGAATGTCAAGATTCAACGCAAATATATAACCATCCTATTCTATTCACCCATCATTGGATCCATACACGAATGGAACACGGTGCTTAAGACTTGCGGGACTTGTGAGGAGCTGTGCTCACTCCGCACAAGCTCCACTAACAACGGGAAAAAAATTGGTGCACACCTCTTGAACGAATCTCTTTTCAGTCCCATCAGTGCCTTCAGCACCGAGACCACTAGCGGAGCCCTCGCTGCTGCTTCTTCCTTCGATGCTGCTCCCATGGGTAGAATCCAGTTTTTGGGCTGTCTGATTTCTTCCAACTCTGCACCCTCAAACAATGTGCATTTCAGGTACATCTTCAGAACTTTTATACACACTGTGATCAGTTGAGACTCTATATTTAGCTCCAAGGACACTCCTGGACTGTAAGTTAGTAGGTCTTGAAGAACGTTTAGGTAGTCCTGGTGCGTGTCATTTTCAAAATGAAGCATGGGAGGTTCAGAGAGCTCCAGGATAGAGCATACCCTCCTCACTTTCTTCTGCAGCAGTAAATCAGAATTTAGCTGGTGGGCGTGTGATGTGATTGATGAGAGTATCTCTAGTATAACTGTGACATGAGATGCCAACAATGACTGCTGATGTATTCGGTAGAGATTGGTCACTACCTGAAACCAGGAGAAAATTGAGCAGTGTGAGAGTTCATCAGATCATTAATTCTGTAGCCAAGGCAAATTAACGCATACACAACATTTCATAGAGAGTCAATATGTTCTTTAACATCTTCACTCTTCACGTTTGCTGGCATGAGTCAAAGCTTGGCAACTCGTTGCATAGTAGAACATTTTTTACTTTACCTGAACAACTTGTAACTGGACGGTTATGTGACCCTTTGTCCTCGAAACAACATAAGACATGGTTTGCAAGTTGTCCTCGTCCACGTCATCTTCATTACTATAGTCCTGATCAGACAATGTTTCCTCATCTTGAATGTCATCTATAGTTCTCAGTATCTTCATGAAACTAGACAATGTCAATGACGCAGCTTCTTTCACAGCCAAAAATACCTCCTTCCACTCATCTTCTGAGAACCTCCCACCCAATTCGTCTGCCAACCGAAGCAACGCACCGATACCAGCTACCGTAGGACCCTGAGCTGGACTTCTTATAAGACCAGCAAGTAAAGATACAACACTTGAAAGCTGACACCTTATCACAGTAAAAAAACTGACAAATAGGTCCACCAGAGACTCTGCCGCCATAGCTGAAGTCTGAGCATCCCAAGAAACCCCATTAGAATGTGGAGAAAATGTGGATGGTGATGAACTGTGTTCATCTTTAGAAAGTTGATCATTCTCTGTCCACACTCTGTTAAATATAGGATAAATAACAGAACTGAAAACGCCGACCCAGAACATTCGTGAAAAAAGGTGGCCATGATCCTTTAAAATATTGAAGAGCACTTCCAAGGAGCTTTTACGAATTTCTAATCTGGAATCAGAAGTTAGTTTAGACAATCCTGTCATAGAATAAAATAATTTTGATTAGAATGCAGTCATGTCCTTTCCTAACTTCCCCGCAAATCAATATCAACTAAACTGGATGCACTATTTATCAACTGAACAAGTATCTGGAAGTATCACTTCAAAAATTTAAAGTTGTCCAGAATATCTGTAATTCGTTTAGTTCGAGGTATTATTTAGAGATTAATAATATAACATATTACCTGTGAGCAAAGGAACCCAATGTGTTATGTTCTCATCTATTTCCATAAAATTTTGGGTATTTGGTGCATATTCATCTGTTACTGGAGTAGTGGGACTGCTAGACCTAGCCTTCTCATTCCACACAAGGCCTCCGTCTGCAAGTTTTAGTGCACAAAATCGTAGAAACGCGATAGCATTCAGGCTAACATCGTTGGTAAACTTGCTGTTAGTGAAAGTTATAAGACATCTAACACAATCAATAAAAGTTGTTGCCTCCGTCTCTGTGATATATAAAAAATACTCCCGGACAATTTTTTCCATTGTCTCAAAAGCCAAAACCACAATATTCTTCCTTTCATCAGCTGCTGCAGTTGTGAAAACCTGAAAGGAGACCACTTAGTACCTTGAGCTCAATAACATATGTTCACATATAGGTGGCTGCTAGGATAATAGAATATACCTTGAAAACACTTTTCCACCCTGATTTCACATTACAGACACGGCTGAGTACCATTTGAGAAATGCACCGAACGATTAGTTCTCTAATTTCATAAGAACTGCTTTTCTGCATAACAATGACAAATGGTCGAAGAAATTCATTCTGGAAGTTGTAATTAGCCAGCTCTTCGCGTTCCAAGAACTTCATAGAAAGCTGTCGTAATGAGTCCATAACGAATATTGCAACAGAAAGATTCTCTGATAAGCCTACAGATACAAAAAAATCTGCCAGGATGCTCCATATGCGGGACCAGACTAGCCTGATCCTGTTCATGTTGTAGTGGCTGAACAACAAGAAAAGAGAAATGTAAATACGCAAGTTGAAATATTATTAGTCAATCAAGCTGATAACTCTATACCAGTTCAGTAGCCAAGACAGATGTATTCAATAAGTCCATTTCTCATTAAACGTGTAATATAGAGTATCAAAAGAAGAAAATCTTACGCGATCTCAACCAATTTTGTGAGGCTAAATACTCGAGGATCTGTAGGAGACTGCAGTTCTGACATTGAGACCTTGCACAGAGCTTTGACAAATGCTACTATGGCTTCAGTCTTCAACCGCTGGCTATGAGCATACACATTATTCAACTGAAAACTCCCGATCTGGTCAAGCAAATTCAAGTTTGCAATGAAGTTATTGATTTGATCCTGCCTCACAAGAGCCGACACATTTGGTCCAATGGCACTGCTATCGTATGACCCCCCTCGAATAACAGCCATCATCACCGGATCCTGGAGGGCTCCTTTTTTCTTCAAATTGGGAAACCCCAATGCTTTCTTCTCTTCTGTCTCGGATGAAGCAAAATAAGATGCATCACTTGGAGCACCCTCACCCAATAATTGCAAATGCTCAATTCTAGAAAGACAAGTCAAAATATGCTCCCAAGCATCTTGCAGGTAGTTACCATCTTCAATGGCAATTGATATGATAGCCTGAATAGCAGAAGAAGAAACAATGAAGTTACGAAGAGGTGAATCACGCATCCTCCTCTCCATTAAGGGAAGGAGAAGATTTGCACAAGAGAAACAGATGATAACAAATCGTGAAAACAGGAAACTAATGTATTTAGGTGAGTATGCCGCAAAATAGGTTTATCTTTGTGTGTTTTCTTTGAAAGCAAGATGTTAGGAAAGTTAAACAGAGAAGAACAACTGCTTTGATGCTGAACACGATTTCCATAAGAAAAAACTCACTTTAACAGCATCAACATTCTTTTGTTTCATATCTCCTGCGCAATGGAGATTTGTGAACTTGGCCATGGAATTGACAAATGCATCTCTTTGCGTATGCATACCCATAACTGCTGTAACATGAACGGCATACCGAAAGCCTCGCAAGCATTCAACTGCAGCAAGCCTGTCATCACTCTGATCAAGTGTAACGCTGAATGCGGCAAGCATTGGTCCCCAGCAAACTTCAACCATAAAACGCAATATTGCAACATCTGTGACGACATGGTAAGTTGATCTACAAGACCGAGAAAAAAAAAACAAGTCATGAGATTGATAATTTGACTGCAAACTCCACGGTATCTTTCAACTTTAATTCTTTTCAGAGATAGCTTATCAGGAACACGCAAGGTTAAGTAAAGGGTGAATATGGTTTATTTACGTTACAGGTTTTTCAGCTTCATCTGCTAATTTTACAGGTAACCCGACTCGCTCAGCAGCATCATACTAAGAACAATCAGTCGTTATAATCCTTCATTAGTATACTACTTTATAATCAATACTATCTATTCCTATGGTCTCTTGTCTCATTTCACACTAGACCTTCTATGAAAGATAAATGAGCTTACTCTGATTTTCCAGTCCTTGACCTGAACTTTTCTTGAATATGCTTTATAAGAAGACCGTTAGCCCCTACCGCTTTCTCTTCTGTCTGTGTCCAATAAACCAGATTGAGTATACCGTCAAGACCCAGTAGCTTATTCAGGCCGTTGGACTGCCTGCTTTCTGGAGCAGAAGAATCAGAACTCATCTTTATTTCATTTTTGACAACTTGGTCATAAAGCGCACCAAGGTACTCTTCTGGAAGATCTTTGCCATCATCAATGCCTCGGTTATTTCTAATAAATCCATCCCTGGTCATCTGTTTGTCAAGAAAAGCAAATGCAGAACCAGTAAATATACAACAAAGCAAAAAATAATCTCCATGTTCAATAACAATTTCTGAGCACAGAAATAACTTAAAAAATGTTAACACATGTAAATGCAGCCCAAAGCTATCATGGATTAAACAAAATCTGACAGCCAAGAGAAAACAAACCTTTTCTTTAACCATGATATTATGGGCATCCGTGTTAAGCATTATCACAGAGTATGCAAGAACATATGCTGTGTCAGCACTGCTGAATGAATTGGGATTGCATTTGCAAAAGCGTTCAGCAAACTTTTCCATTATGCGGTCAATTTTCTGTGCTTCCCCCGGAAGCCGGAACCCCCTTAAGAAAAACCTAATTGCCTCACCAAAATTCATCTCCTTGAAATCAAACGAGTCCACATAGGCATGCATAACTTTCATTGGAAACTCCTCTCTTTCACCTAAATAATCACCGATCATGGTGGCATTCAAGCCTGTGGTATTCCTCAGGAAGGACACCACCTCATCTGGCGAGCTGCCAACCTTTTTAGAGCTTATAAGAAACTCAATGCCCTTTGACGGCTTTCTATTGAATAGAGTGACCCCTTTCTGCACACAAACCAAGAAATATGTTAAAAGAAAACTAGCATCGCCTAATGGCATAAAGCAATATTTGAGTTCTTTTATGATGCAAGACCTGGAGTTCAATTTTGTATGCCCTCCTCTGTTCAAGAGTTGCAGCGTCTGATGACTCCGAACTCAAATCTGGGTGAAAGTCATGATCTGTGGCTTTCACGTCTTCTTCATTTGGGTTTGAGTAATTGTCTTCAGAAGCTTCATTTTCTACGCTCTTAGGCAAAAGTGATTCTCCGATGCTATATTGTTGGTCCATCCATGTTCCCATTGCCTTAATAATGCTAACCAAGCACTTCACCGATTCGTGCCGAAAAGTAATATCCTGGACCGGGGTTAAAGTTGTCGTAGAACCAGGAGGAGGCCCTAGAGCAGTTTTTAGAAGGCCGTTGACAATCCTGCAAACATCTGATAGAATTATAAGAGCTTTAATACATTTTGCTAATGTACAAGACCACTAATGGAATATAAGTATCAATCGTAAGCTAAGTTGGCAGCTTCATCGGATGTCTAAAATTTTCAGCTAAGGATGATAATCTGACAACACTCTAACAGGAAAAAAAAACTATCTTATAGATTTTTTCTTTAAAAAAATTGACAATACCTTTCGAAGATGTTTGGTGACTCCACATCACAGTCAAAGTTGACGAATATGTCAATGATTAGGTACGGGTCGTGGCAAATGTTCTCAAGTAAGCTGAGCACAGTCATTTTCTGCAAGAAACTTGGCTGAAGAACATTTTCGAGGACTCGGAGGACAAGCATGGGGAAGAATATGCCTACTTCTGATTTCATACCCGATCTATATTTCCGTAGTAAGCTTGTGAAGATAGCACATTGAAGTTGAAAAACAGACATGACGGAGAGTGCGCTATTCTTTAACAGCGACAAGCAAAGATACTGCTTAATGGCATTTAGAAACCTGCATATTTCGGGGCGGGGAGGGAGGGTTAAGAACACAGACTGAGGGGGGAATAGCAAATGCGCATTATGTAACATGTGGAAACAAAGATAAAACTTGCCTTTCGTCAGAGCGCCAAATTGGGCCACCGTTATCAATTATAACTTTGAGCAACTCCAGAGACAAAGTCTTGCCTCTCACAAGAATCTGATCGTCGGTGTTGTCTTGTGACGAGAACTTCATAGACAACTTACACAGGTTTTTGAACAGAAGGAATCCGTCTTCCCTGATCTTGCTGGTGCCCCCATCCTCAGACGAGGTTGAAGCACCTTCCTCAAGAACTAGCCTGAAATCCGGAGGAGGAGCTGCTTCTCCGGCCGTGATTACGTCTTTAATGAATCCCTGACAAATATGAACAGAGTTCCCTTCGTTGACATTTTTATCTGTGATGGCAAGCAAGTCGTTGACGTTAACCGTTTTGAATGATACATCCATGGAATCCGCCTCGGATCTGGTGAAGACGATGAGCATAATCTGAGCCAATACAGATTTAGCGCAGATCTGGTTGGTCCCATTAAATCCTCCGAGATACACGTTGTAGCAAGTCCGGACAAGATGGAGCAAACAATCGCCTCGAATCAGGATGCGAGCAGATCTGACGGCGGCGAGGAGAACGCGGAGGACCGCCAGCTCAATTGACTCGTCTCCTAGGCCGCAAACCTTGCAGATCGCGTGTATGAGCTTGTAGAGAAGAGAATCAGGGGACGAGGAGCATACCTCGCCTCGGAGAAGTGAGAGAGAGAAGAGCATGAAAGAGCAATCGAGAGCAGGCTCAACAACTTTGGCGTAGGCGGTATCGATAGAGAGAAGGAGGGGCTGAAGGACGGCATCCGAATCGGAGCTGGAGAGACCGAAGAGGGGCGATGAAGGATCCGGAGAATCGGAGAGGGACTCGAGCTTGTCGAGGACAGATTTACAGGCGGAAACAAGGAAGGTGTGCTTGCGCCAGGCGGCATTTTTTATGATCTTGTCCAGAGATGGCCCAACGACCCGGCCGCATCTGGTGGCACCACCAAGGTTCTGCGACGAAGACATCACCGACGACGGATCTTACTACACATTCCAACTCAAACCGGCGAATTAAATGAAAATTCAACCCAGAACCGGGGACATGCCTTTATTTAAATTTTCTTCTCACGCCGAGATCAAAACAAAACGCTGCGTTTTCTTCAACTCAGGCCTACGTCTGAAATTTAGCCCAGTCCAGCCCACGGAGTATTTCAAAAGTTTAGAAAGGGTTTGAACAAGATTCTAATTTAAATCCCACACTACTGCAAGTGTCTCCATTTATGTATTCAGAAGACGCCTAATTCAGAAACAGTGGCATGTCGCATTCATTCTTGAAATTGAGTACATTGCGTGGAATAACTTATTTTCTAAGATCAGGCTCCAAGTGAAACCAGTGTGCATTGCCACGACTGCTGGAGTACTGCAGCTCTCTACTTTAAATTTTGCCGTAAGAATCCTCAAACTTTCTGCAGCATTGGATATTCTATATGCATGAATTATTTAGTCTACATATCCAAGAATTAGGTTCTATGTTGAGATTCTTTTTCTATTCGTGTTTGCAGGAATTAAGAGTTGACGATCGCTGGACCTTTATTAGCTATTTCGTGGTGTTCATGCTTACATATTTCAAGCTTCAGGCTGATCACGTATCCAGTTTCTCTGAGTCGTCGACATATCATAAGTCCCTTATAAAGAACTCATTTGTCTTGAGAGATCTCTCCTTCGAAACAAAGAGCATGTGGACCATGCTTGATTATCTGAGGCATTATTGTTACCTTCATCTTTTGGATGTCTTACTTATTATGATTCTAATCACAGGGACTCTCGAGTATGATATTATACTGTTATATAATCGCATGTTATATCCATCAAATGTCAATCCAGATATGTTAAAATTTACTACCACAAAAGGAAAAAAAAAAGATAGTGAATAAGTGCATATTATTTGATAAATTAGTTTGCTAAAAACTCAAATCGCCTATATATATAAAAATAAATGTTTTCAAGGAAATTGAAACCCACCTCCTCCAACACCTTCAGCAGCAGCAACAGGTCCAGAATTAGGATTAATAGCGGTCCATAGTAAAGAGATGGTGATGGCAATTAGACCTGCCCACACAAAAACTATTGTTGGAGTCTTGCCTCTTCGTCCCATTAGTCCTTTTGCGAATGGATACAAATGTGCCAACACCCAGAAACTGAAAAATGCTCCTCCAATTAACTTGCTCCATTGTGGCACTGCTTGGTATATCGTCCTAACGAATGCCACCACGATTGCTATTATGTTCACCATTGCTATCACAATGGGCGGTATCATCAACGACGACCATTTTACTATGTATAAATCTGCGTATATGTCATCGTTGTCATCTCCTCCCGATTTGGTTGTTAAGGTAAAGGAAATCTCGATCCCTGCAATGACTTTGAGAACTCCTTGGACCACAGCGTAAAGGTGAGAGCTTGTTCCTGAAATAAGCCACCACTGTTCATTTCTCCACCATTCCTCCAGTCCAATGCCTGACCACTTAACCTCCAAAACCGCCAAGCCAATCAAACAAATGGTGATTAGAAGGAGGTAAACTAAGAAAGAGATACTGAGCGTCCGCACGATAAACTGTCCAGAGAAAAGAGAGAATGCCGGAAGAAAGCAGTAGAGGATTAGAAACAAGGAGGTGAAAGGATATATTCCAACATTAAGGTATGCGAGACGTTGGAGGAACTTGAGACGTTTTGAGGCGAGAATGGCGTTGTTTCTCGAGAAGAAGATCTCAACAGAGCCGGTTGCCCACCGTAGCACCTGGTGAAGACGATCTGTGAGATTAATGGGTGCAGAGCCTCGAAAAGAATCTCTTTTGGTGATGCAGTAAACAGAGCGCCACCCACGATTATGCATGCGATACCCTGTGACCACGTCCTCTGTTACTGATCCATAAATCCATCCGACTCTATCTCCCCACTCTGTTTTATCCTCATACCAACAAGAGATTACAGAAACAGATTCTGCGACAGTGGTGGCATCAAGTGGGTCGCGAGGGACTCTAAGGGCTCCAGGGGGACGACCATACTTGACAGCAGGGTGGTCTGCCAATGGACGACCTTGGAACTCTGCAATAGGAATGGACTCTGCTAGGAGTGTAGAGTTGCCAAAGCGCTTGGGGAGTTGTGTGACGTCAAGATCTGGGTCAAAATCACTGGTGGTTAAAGCCTCTGTTTCTGATTCCTTCTTCTCGAGAATCTTATCAGGATTTGGTGGATCAAAACCATATAAGGCAAAGCGCCTAAACATAGTACCTGTTCCAACATAAACTGGTCCCTACAAAAAAAAATATATATCAAAAAAGGTTATTTCATTACAAACCAAAGGATGTAAACATTTATAATTGATTTATATTAAAAGGGAAAAAAATCCTTATATATATACCTGGACACCATCTAGGGCACGCATATTACCATCAAAGAATACAGTGTTGTTGTTAGCATATCTATCAGAAGGATCGATGCCTTCAAATCGTTGTGGAAACTGAATGTAGCAAATATCTTCACCACCTCTGTCCATCATAAAACACATCCCTTCTCGAATGGCTTTACAATTATAAATGTAATGATCACAATCAAGATTAAGGATGAAAGGTCCATTTGAGAGAATAGCAGAGGCACGAACAAGTGCATTCATGGCTCCAGCTTTCTTGTTGTGATCATAACCAGGTCGCTTTTCACGTGACACATACACAAACATGGGTAAACGAGTATCCGTTTCTGAAAAATCAATGATTTTATCGCTGTCATTGCCGATTAAAGGATCGCTGCTGGGTGGTTTCAACATCACCTGTAAAATTCCAGCATGATCACCTTTGGAATGTTCTCGAGTAGAGGCTGCCCAAGTTCCTGGCCAGTGGGTACCATCAGCCATCCATGTGGCTTTAAGGACCTTCACAGGTTCCATTGGATCACCTCCACTTTCTCTCATCTGTTTTAGCGCCTTCATTTCCTCTCTCGCATTAAACGCATCTGACCTCCTTCGTATTGAGTCAGGGAGCCCATTGATGCGAACTTTGAACTCATCATACTCTCTCTTAATCTTCCTCCTATCTTTTACAAAATCAATCCTACTCTTATTTTTTGTTGGATCTATCTTCAGACTAAAATATGTATCTGGATTTCTGGGTTCTATGTTGTGTTTGCGACAAAAGGGCACCCATAAATCTGCAAAACTGGCAGCTTCTGCCATAGCTTCAAATGATAAAAGCGCTCCTCCATCATCAGAAAGGTAACACGACACTTTCTCCACTGGATAATCAACAGCCAAGATGGAAAGCATAGTGTTGGCAGTGACAAGGGGTGGCTCTTTCTCAGGATCTGCCGTGGAAACAAAGAGGTCAATACCCGGGAGATCGGATCTCCCTGTGGGGTTCGAAGGAGAAGGCATGTCAAATTTGTCACGAAGAACTTCTAGGTCTGTAGAGCGGTTTATGGGACACAACTTAGGAATCTGATCTAAGATCCATGAAAATCCAAACCAAAGCTCGCATATTATTGACATCAGCCATAACCATATTGCGTCTTCATTAGGGTTTCGAATCCTCCAAGTTAGAAAAAAACATAGCACCACAAAACGAATTGCAATTAGCAGTCTATATGGGCTTATGATGGCAGCTGGGATTGGGATCCGCCGGCTCAGAGGTCGCCATGGCTTGTCAGCTGTTTCCACCATGCCACCTCTCATTCCTTCATCCATATCATCACCGTACATTTCATCTTCAGGCCAATACGCATTTCCATAACCATATGTGCCTTGTGTTTCAAATAACCATCTATTATGATCAAATTCACCGTTTTGATTCCTTTTCATCATAGACATGTTGTTATTGCCACGCTGATCTTTTCCTGGAGCTGGTAAGGGGAGAGCACCACTAGAAAAATCAGGTGTATCATCGTCTAGCTCACCAATTTTATATTGTTCCTTACATCCTGGACATAAACCTGTTTCTTTTTGGGCGTCCATGAAGCAATCTCTGCAAATCTTGAACCTAAGCAACCACTAAATCGGTTAGAAACCTTGTCATTGCTTTGTGGAACAAGCAAATAAAGTATTCTTGTGTAATATATATACACACATACCGACATTCACATGGCATTACGTCTTTTCCTCTCTCGTCTTTCATGACTTTTCCATCGCAAGCAGGCATGGCACACGACGAACCTTTAGCGCCAGCCATCTGAGGGTGTGTGACATCTGAATCGATGACTTTGTCCATAAGATGTGCTCGCGTGACACTGTTAAAACCACCAGTAAATAGGGAATTTGACACATACTGCTCTTCGGCTTTGGTGGCCATGGGCTGGTTGTCAGGTGTTGGAGGTATGTGCACTGTATAGTTAGAATAGTCTCCAGATAACTCACCTGATAATTCAATATTGTCCCGAGATAAACTCACGTATCGTCCACTAGATGTCCGTCTTGCGAATTTAACAGTTTGGCCACTACCAGAATTGTTACGAACTTTTTTAGAAGTTTGAGGAGGGGTGGACGCCATTATGAAAGAAACAATGATGATTTGTTTCTGCCTGAATCAGTGTAATCATGCAGAATAAAAATGATATATGAATTTTAACCTTCTCACGAGATAATACACCAATCTCTACCTTTCTCACAATTAAGGAAAAAAATAATAATAAGGATAGGAAAGGAGGATTATTAGGACATGAAAATTGTTAATGCCACTAGTTTTAGAATGTCTTATTATACATCAACCTATTTTTGGAAGCTCTAAAATTTAATTGACTTGTGCTATTTTGGGATTTTTATATTTTTGTATTTACATTTTTAAATTATTTTATTGTGAAAGTAATTTTAACTTTTCAAACGACAAAAATATTCATAATATTTTCATTTACGTAGGGTTCATGATATTATTTTCCTTTTTTGATAAAAATATTATTTTCCTTTTTAATTAAATTAGTTAAATGATATTTAATCGCTTGCAAGAGTTTTTTTTTATTTTATTTTTAAATTATTATATTTAAAATGTGAGTTACTCTATAAATTTATGTACAATATGATTAGATTCCCTATAAACTGTTAATGCACAAACATTACATTGCTTGCAGCTATATACATCATTTATAATTTGGATGATTGCATTTCAATTGCCTAGTTATTCGATTATCTACCATTATTTTAATAAAGGGACCCTTTAATAAATGGTGTTGGTTAGTTCTTTACCATTTGAAGTTGTTAAGAATCCCACGAAGACAACTAATGTGAAGTAAGTATAGTCAAACTCGAATCAGGAGGAAGTGTAGCCCGCTTTCATGAAGTAACATTAATTGCGTTCCTCTCAAGTCCGACCGGATCAGTCGATAAAGTTTATCAAAAAAAAAAAGTATAGTAAAATTATGTGGAGAAATTCTTATTTTGGAAAATTAGGAGATATTATTTTTTAATTTAAAATATTGAAATAACATTATAATTATGTAGTAGACATTGCAGAGTGCGATGAACCTGTATTCCGCGACTCTCTGAGGGCTTTGCAGTTTCGGTATAAGGCGGATATGCGTCTCATTAATCTTTGATCGCAGCCTGTCTGAAACAGAAAACTCATGTATCTCCTTTACTATCTCCTCGCCTATACTGTCCAAGTTCGAGTGAAAGAAAACAGCTAAAAAATCTGTCTGGTCTGGGAGCCTTGTCGGTGTGTATAAAGAAAGCTGCCTCTGTTATTTCCATAACTATATCAAATTATCGTTCTGATCATTTGTCACCATATGCGAGAAGGCATAGTTGACCCTGTCTTCTCTCTGTTCCTCAACGGAGGAAAATAGTTTCTGAAAATAATTAACTATAACCTTGGAAATCTGGTCTTCTTGATACACTGCAGTACCTTCCTCATTTTCAATAACAGAAAAAGCATTTGCCCTCTTTCTGTTTTTGTTTTTTGCAGTGGCATGAAAGAAATCTGTGTTTCGATCACCTAGACAGAGCCATAGGGGCCGGCTCCATTGTCTCCAATGTTCTTATTCAGCCGAGTAGGCTGCATTGAGTTCGTTTGATATCTTGCTGATCAGCTCAATATTGTTTGCAGGGTCCGTCATTGCTTCCTCTAGTTCCATCTTCTTTTGTTCAATAAGAAGTCAGTTATTGTGATATCTTCTCTTACTCCAATCAGTTAAGACTGATCGAAGACAAAAGATATATGCAAATTTTGCAGAACTTGTAATTGTTTTTAGTCTTTGATAAGAATAAAAATCTAAGAAGGAAACAATGATACATCAAGATGTTCTAGTCAGATCGGCTTCTACTCCTTGACAATTTCATGCCACCATATTCCCAATATAAATATTCACGAGTTGTTCGAGATCTTTAGCTAAGAAACCAAATTAAGTTAAGAACCATAAGTAATTGAACACACACATACCTCCATCACAGTAAGTAACGTTCAAAAACAAACCATTTATGGACTCATGGTTTCAAAACGGAGACTTAACAATTAGACGCTAGATTATGATTTTTGAGGTGAAGGTGATATTGAGAGTAAAGAACCCACACTCAGAACTTTGTAGCAAGTGGTTGGGAAGAACACTGTTTTTTTTTTAAAAAAAAGAAGTTGTTGGGCTCAGCCCATTACACAACAAATGGAAGCTAATTGTCAATGTTTCGAATTAGAAGTCATTGGATTTAGTTGATTAAATACCCTAGAATTAGAAATTGTTGGGCTCAGCCCATTGAAAAACCTACACAACTTATGACCGTTGTAATTGGCCTGTAGCTCCTCTTCACAAGAAACGATTTTGCCTTCGTCTTCATAATCTCTCGATCCTCTAATCAGACTCTTTAATTACAAAGATAAAAGCAAGATCAACACCAAAAGAGTAAGAAAACTATAGGGGAGTAATAATGGCTACGAGAACAAACATGCCTGAATAAGCCAGACGTATGTTCTTTTATTTGTGTTTTCGTGAATACCTAATTCTCGATGCGGTTGTGTTATAAATCTAAGAACAAATCGTGATGGGTTTCCGTTTTTTAGGTTTTGTGAAACAGGTGTTTCTGCAGATGGGTTAAAGATCCATAACAAAATGTTGTGAAGAATTTAGGGTTTAGGAAGATTATTGTTTACGAAGAGAAAAACAAGATCAACACCAAGAAAAGTAAGATTTTGTAGGAGAGCGACAATGGCGACGAGAACAAACATGGGCGACGAGAACAAAGGTGCGTCAACAAGTCAGACATGTTTTCTTCGCGTCTTTAATTTGAGTTTTCATGAATATCTTTTTGTCGATGCGACTGTGGTAGGGATATAAGAACTAATCGTGATAGTTTTTTTTCGTTTTAGGTCCTGAGAAACAGGTGTTCCTGCAGATGGTTTAAAGACGCGAATAATCAGAGTAATCTACATTTGTTTCTTTTTGAGGTATGTTTCAGAGAGTTTTGATTTGTCTTTGTGGATAATGTCTTCTCCCATCAGACTAATCTTCGAATTTCCATTTACTTACAATCCTAAAATTTGTTCTGGATTGTTTCTTAATTTGATTGTTTTGTTTTGTTTATCTTCTCTAGATAAACAAGAGGAATTGAAATCAAGACAAAGACAATTCAGACTAGTCAGCAATATAACCAACGACTCCCAATCATCTCCATCTTCATAAGTGGTTGGGAAACGGAATATGAGTAGAATAAACAACACTCGCACAACAGAGGAACCAGTGGTGGTGTAGTGGTTGACAATTCGCTCTTGAGATCCGTCACCTTCCTGCGAAGCTGCCCTCGTGAACATGTTCAGCAATTACAGTGGAAATACCGAGAAATTGGAGCGTGAGAGAGATGTGTGCATGAGATCAAAATATAGTGGGGACATTGAATCTACATGGGTTTATTACCCGAGCCCGCTATACAAGTTGATACTATCCAGATTTGAAGTCGACGGAATCAGCCCAATAAACAGGTGCGCAAATTATGGCTTTGACCTTGACACTTATTGAGATTTTAGGCTCAGATGCGTACATTTGGACTTACTATTTAGCCCCGCTTATATGAAACGATACTTTGCCATTTAAAATCTTTGGACATGAGTTGGGCTTGCTAAACCCAATTTATATTTTGCAGTCATTGGGCTCACGCAACACACAGGTACGCATATAATCAATTTCTTTTTTAAAACAACATGGACGTTTGCATTTCACATACATTCTCTAAATATTTCAGCCCAAATCGGAAAGCCCATTAATGGTCAAATTAATTGGTCCATTACGTATTGGGTTTAATTTAATATTAGATATACAGTTCATTTCCACTGAAAATATGAATACTTAAAACTTAGATATACGTATATATTAATGTTATTGAGAAGATAAACAGATTATAACGCGTGGTGCAGTGGTGGACAGCCTGTTTTGTTACTTTGCAGTAACGGGTTCGAACCGCAGCCAGCGCAATATTTATTTTTAGGGGGGGTAAAGGGGGGGATGGATTATTAGGGTATTAGGGTATTAGGGTTTTAGGGTTTTAGGGTTTAGGGTTTAGGGTTTTAGGGTTT
>MU105643.1:412593-450205 GCA_012274485.2 Sinapis alba | reverse complement strand
AAAATCGCAGAAGACTTAAAAAACACGGAAGACTTAAATAGGCTATGAAGGTAAAAACGCATACACTTTTTTTTTTTGGTCATAAGGGGCCTGTTGTAATTTCACTACTCTTTTAGGTTACTTTTGCATTTGATTGATGTTTGGGTACACTTTTGTATTTGAATTCAAGTTTTAGGTTGGTTTTGGCAATTTTCCCATAATATAATGAGAGAATTTTCTCTCTTCTAAGGCTGCCACTTCAGCATCAAATGTGTCTTATTAAAAAGAAAAATTGATAAACGTTAAATTTTACTAATTTATGGTTCAAACCCAAGTTATTTTGATTTCAACACTAAGATTTATACCACTAAAGATTGGGCCTGCAAGTGTATTCCGGGTTTCATTTTTAAATGGGTTTCATCATGTTATATGAAAAAAGTCCACGTTTGCAACAATTGTAGTTTTCCCATATTATAAACCATTGTCGTTTAATATGAGTTAGAGTGCACTTAATCATCGTCTCAGACAGGTCTGAGTTACATATATGTGTCGTGTGTGTTTGTAATCTTTTTTTTTCACCGGTGAACTCTTCATCTTCCCATCTTAAATCGCTTGATCATAAATGTTCTTGATTTGTAGCCCCTCTATAAATTCTATATATATGATTCTCATCAAAGATGAGCTTCCACAAAACTCATTGATTCCTCTTAACTTTAACTATTTTCTATAAAATGTCTCTTTGCTTTTCCAGTTCCTCATACCGGTGTCACCAACGTCCATCACTCAACCTTCGAGTCTCTTCGTCTTGGTCGTACTAGCCAGAGCATAGTCTCTCGCCTTATTTGCTTATGAGATTTCCTGAATTTCAAGAAAAACAGTGAGTTTACGGAAATTACGGTTCTCTTATTTAATAAAAAGGTAAGTTAATTTTCAACCTATCACACTTATTTAACATATTTTTTATTGATTTCATGTTTTTTGTTAAATAATATTATTTGCAGATTCCGTGATTCATGGGTTATTCCCGCCGAACGTGGTAATCATTACATGCCATCTTTGAAAGCCGGTTCCATTGTGAAAGTCAATCGTTTTGAGATTGCTAGGTGCTCAAACATGTACAAGATAACTGATCATTCATTCCACCAACCATTATTGAAGAAGTCATCACGGGTGCTCCTCAAATCAATCTCCAGTTCACTAGGCTGTTCGACAATCTCCAAGTACTTGTGAACACAAACCTAGACTCCAAGGTATATTATCATATTTCAGGTGAGTTTATATTATGTTCCGATATCATAACTGATATTTAAACTCGAAGATGTGGTTGGACAAATATATTCTGTCCAGGGCTTTGACCTCACCAAAGAAACAACTTAAGTCATTATCCGTCTCCTCATTGACATGTAAGAAACAATTAACACACAATTCCCTTCATATTACTGTCTATATGGTGTTAACATCAATGATCAAAAATATTTCATACCCAAGATATGTGGTTGTCTATTTATCTCTCTTATTTATCAAACTAATTTCACACAAACTTTTATTTTACAGCTTAAAAGAAACTACAACAACCCAAACAATCAAAACACTAAAAACTAAAATTCCAAAAAAGACAAATCATTAACGACTACCTCTATTTTTTCTCTAATCTTTCAAAAAAATTTCAAACTAAATATATCAAACCAATCACCTCAACTAAAACTCAACGACACATACTTCGAGTCATCTAAATAAATACAAACTACACATCTATCCATTTAACAATTTACAAACTTACTTTAAAAAATACTTACGAAGAAGACAAAGACGACAACCAAAATCAGTGAAATCAGCTAAACCAAAAAACATAATAAGTCACAAACTCTGATAAATACATCTAACAACTATTTTTATCTACATATTACCTATCAAATAAAAGAACTCCGTCCATGACTTTGTGCTTGCACGGAGACAACGTCCCTAATAATATAATAACGAGAAACTTGCACGAAGTGCTTGAACTTTTTTTCCTACTATTATGATTTAGATTTAGCACCACCGATTTAGCTTTATTGATCAGTGACTAGTTAAAAAAGCAGAGTCTTTCTTTTTTTGTTGAAAAAGATATGTGGCTAAACGAATGAATGAAATAAAATAACATGCAACGTACCAGAAATTTATAAAAAAAGTAACTGGGGAAGCTTATGCATAAACCTCGGCTCTAAATGGTGATCAAAAGAATGAGTGAAAATAGTTAATTTTTTTTTTGTTCTTTAAATTTGATACCATTTATAAGGAATATATTTTCCCCAACATTCCTTCTCATTCCTTTCAATTTAAAGAATTATAGAACAAAATTATTCCTTAATAAATCAGGGAAAGAACATAAAGAACAAGTATTCTTCTTATTTTATTTTGTTCCTTTTATTTTTTTCCATTTGTTCCTATTATTCCTTTTATGTATTCATTTGACTTGTGACCACATTTCCGTTCATTCAAGGCAATATGCATGTTTTTACCGGTAATGAGCGGAATGATACATCATACATATTTGCATAACAAATGCTTGTGGAACCAATTCATCAAAAATATTTAACAACAAAATTATATATATTAATCTATTAATTTATTATATAAGTGAAAATCAACAAACAACTATTTGCATGAGACCCAAATTTAGCACAAAAAAACTATTTGCATGAGAAATGCTTGTGGAAACCGCACCGGCCCTATGACAATATAGTAGTTTTTATCTAAAACTTTTTAACAGTTTTGCTTCATGGAAAACTAGAGCTAGACTTTTGATTAGATATTTTTCCCGAATTGAACTTTATGGCGTATTTGTAAAGGAGTATAACTTCTAAAACGTGATGGGTATGAAGACAAACTTTATAGTTATATCAATAGTAACTTACTAGCTATATCTTTTTACAAAAAAAAACACTTACTAGCTATATCTTTTTACAAAAAAAAAACTTACTAGCTATATCTTTTTACAAAAAAAAAACTTACTAGCTATAGTTCTTTTTGTCCCTCTTAAATCTAAAAGAGCGCATGTAATGATTTAGCTTTTTTCTGTTAACGAATTATATAAATCAGAACAACTAATAATCATAATTCTTAGTAGTGGTCAGCCGGACCTGAGATTTGAGGATCCCTATCCAAAATAAAAAAAAAATTATTTAATTTTTTATAAAAAGATTTTTAACATAAATTTTCCTGGTAGCTTAAATTTTCTAAAAACATTTTAGTCTATTATAAAATTATTTTTATAAAATTGTAATTTATAAAAACTGTTTTTAATCATTTTATTTCTACTTTACATTTAACATTTTATTTATTAATATATATATTATTTTATTTTTAAAAAAGGATCCCATAAAAATGGAGACCTCATTCAGATGTTTCAAGATCATGGAATCAAGCCCGGCTCTAGTAGTGGTTCAATGAAAGCTATGGGGAGCAACTAAACTCGTATATTTCTTTTTCTTTAGTACAGGCATACCTATTTAACTTGAGATTATTATAGCAAACCCCCCCCCCCCACATATATATATACTATATAATTCTGTAAAGAAAACTTTGTGTTCTGTTCTCATATGAACTTTGTATTATATATAATTTTTCAAATTTAACTCAACCAACTTCCTTTTTTGTTGTGGGGGTTGTTGGCCTAATTCAATGCTTGTTTTCTTTTTGGCCTTTCTTCTTCACCTCTTCGCATTAATATCTCCTTTCTCTCTGCAGACAAAGAAAAAACATTGCAATGTTTCGTATTGTCTTTCTTCTTTTTGCATAAATAGAAAACCGGCTAAACGGTGAGTACCATGTTCTCTCTTCATGTACAATTCAGTTTCGTTTTCAGTCATTTTGCCTTATTTGATTCTGTTATTTTTGTTTTTGATGTTGAGTGTGGGACAATACGAGATATTGGTGCGGTTCAATCAGAAAACCACACTCTTTTGTTGTAGAGATCGGTTTGTTTGATTGAGCCGTGCCAATATCACGAGTGTAATTGGCCTCCACCATGCTAGCTGGTGTTCATCAAGGTATAAATATCCATATCAATTTTCTTTTATCATTTTTCATATTTTATGAAGCATAGTTTATTATTTGCAAATCACACTAGGTATAACGATGTCTTTTGACCAAAAAAAAAAAAGATCTCTATCGTCGAGGATCACACTCATTCTTTTCTTTTTTTGAGCAAACACACTCTTCCTTATGTTATCTTTTTATATAATAGAATAATTTATTTTCCAAAATAAAATATCATTTTTAAACATAAAAAGACAAGGTCATTAAAAGCAATATATTGAAGAGTTTTATTTTCATGTTTATCTTCTGCAGGTTCTGGAGTTCGGATAACAAAAGAATGAGCGTGATCCTCGAAGATAGACATCGATACACCTAATTAATCTGCAAGGCCGCAAATACTAGGCTTCATAAAACATGAAAAAGGAAACTCAAATAAAAATGTTATTAAGGGGAATGTTTTTTTCCTTTTTCCTATATTGAATACTTTATTAATATAGTGACGACAGATGGTAATTTTTTTAAATAGCACTATTTTAAAGTTTTTTCATAAAATATTTTTAAAAAAATAAAATGATCAAAATAACTTTTTTTTTATTTTAAAAAATTTAATTTTTATTTTTACTTTTTCAAAATTTGAAATCCTAACTCTAAAACTCCATCCCTTTAACTCTAAATCCTAAGTATAAAATTGTTAAATCTAGAGATATAAATATATATTTATTTTTTTATTAAAATATTTTGGTTATTTTTCTTTCTTATGTTTTATTTTTATGACAAAATCTTTTAAAATACTATTTTAGAATATTTCTCTTAAACAGAGATGTGCGACTAATGAAATTCCGTTTAACACTTTTAATTCAAGTGTATCCTTATTTTACCACAAATAGGTATTGATTATGTTCCTTAACCCACAGATTGGACATAACCGGTTCCGCTATAAAACTAGGAAGATATATAACTTTATAAACCTAATAAATCTAGAGTGCATTCCGCTGAGAAGCACGTATTGAACTTCTTCTTACACTTTGAGAATGAAGCACAATTTGGCTTTGGTTTTGTGGCCAAAATAACATGAATGCCTTCTCGTGTGACTAAATCATTGAAAAATAACTGAGAGATAACTAATTTTGGTAGCTTTTATGAATTGCGCTTCTTGTACAAGCTTCACAAGATATATATATGTATTCTGTTTTATATATCATTGTTAATTACAGATCATTATTTTGTAAGAAAACCAAACTATGCCATGACGCATGACATATTTTATCACGCATGCAAATTATCATTTGAAGCTAGTTATTTACTTTTTCTAAAGAATTTTTAAAAATAAATCTACAAAATTCACGTTCATAAAGAAACAAATTATATAACATATAAATTCAATTAATTTATAAAAGAAGTTTAAAGTTTTACAAATTTGATAAGTAAATAAGAAAATACTGTGGGCTAACAGCACATCTAAGATATATATATATATATATATATATATATATATATATATATATATATATATATATATATATATATATATATACAAATTTAATTTAAATTAAAATTTTGAGGTAATTCAAATTAATTAAATATATGAAAATGAGAAGTGTAATTTCACTTTGTTAACATATAACAAAATAAATACATTATAATTATATGATACAAAGCTTATTGGATGTTTAAGAGTACTGCACGTAGAATTGTTAGTTGTGGTTGTCTGTTGCAGAAAGAATATGTCTATCGAAAGTGTCATACATGCAAAACCGTCAATCAATTCAAATTTTTTAAAAAGAATTTTATCGTAAAATCTTTATCCGTGAAATTATTCTTTATTATCGTATATATTATAGATAGGTGTTCATCATTTGTAATAAAGCAGAGATTATACGATGTAATTGGTGATTTATCTAATATTAAAAAAATGAATAAGTAACTGTTTAGTCATAATTATTTACATAGTGATGATTTTTATTTTTAAAATTGTTTAAAAATGTGAATAGGTATGTACAACAAACAAAAACCTGCGAAGTGGCAGCATATCTTTTATTACATCTCACATCATACACATGCATTTAGGACCAAAAACCTTAAAATTTTGTCGAGATTGATATAATGGTATAGGTCTACCCCTTGTTGTCAAAATCTGTATATATACATGTTATTACTATTTGTCAAATCAATAGGTGGACTTAGCCCTAAACTTAAAGTCCTTTCTGACACAAAGACTGAAGATCCGCCTTCACCCAGTGCCGATCTAACAATTTATAATGTCCTAAGACAATTCAAAAAGTCATGTTCTTATATATAATTCCGAATCATATACGAAAAGTAGTAAAAAAATAAATTTCCATAAAACAATATAATATATCAAAATGTTTGTAGAAAAAGCAAAACAATAAAATCAAAAATACTTATTGTTGAAATATTGACCGTTTTGCTTTTTTTTTTTTCCTGTAAAATCATTCATTATAATACCAATTCATTTAATATTTCTTGTGACAAGGTAGACCACAAATAATTTTTTATCAGTTTCAACTTTGAAAAACTTTTTCCAGCTGTTGCAACCAATACCGAAATGGTCAACAATATGCAATAAACAACTTCTGTGTTTTGATAGTAATCTTCCATTTTCTTCAAAAAAATCAAGCACATCAATAGGCTTTCGAACTTCCAATGGTATTGATTCTCGAAGAATCTTTAACTCCATAAACAAATCATCATCAACTATGTCTGAATGCATACCATTTTTCAAAGAAGCTTCTAAATTCAAACATGATGCCTCAAAGTATCCTCGCTTATGACTGTTAGTTTTTTTAAATCATACAAAAATCCAAAAGTTTATTCATACCTTTGGAATTGTTCAAACTTGACTCAAGAGAAACTGGAGTTTGATCCATAAGTGTGTTGAAGTAATCAATCCTGAAGCTATCCTCCGGTGATAGTAACACATTCTCATCAACTATCTTTGTGTCTTCATCATAGTGCTTTTTCTCCTAATAATACGCTTTTGTTTCACAGGAAAGTCAGCTTTGATCTCCATATCATTTGCAATTTACATAGCCTTAGTTTTTGCTTCCTCAAAACCTGTCCCTCGATATTTTTGGAAATATGACACAAGACGTCAAGACCTTTCAGTTGGTGAATTTCAGCATCAATGTCAATATTTTCTGATTGCAAGCTCTTGTTTACAGTGTTGACAACAAAAAGAAGGTCATACCAAACAACCATACCAAATAAAGAACTCAAAGCCTCCAATTCCATATGTTTCACTTAAAGCAAGAGACTCAGCACTACTTTGTGTTGCTGGGTCGTCAGTACTTTCAGCCAAGCAAAATAATCCTTCTCTGATTTCTAAGGCTTGAAATCGTATTGCTTTGACACTTTCAACATGACTTTCTCAACGTTTCTGAGACAAAGATTTAAGGGTTAATCCTTTAACTCGCAACTGCAAACACTAACGGAACCAGCTTTTGATTTTATGAGGTTTGGAGTGATTTGAAGCGATTTGTAGCGTTTTTGTGATTGTTACAAAATACCAATAACCACTACCAACCGCAAAAATTACATTTATAAGTGATAGCAAAAAAACCAGTCAGACCCTAAGTAAAATTATGTTTAGACTAAGCGACTCTATTTGAGACCATGCTTCTTGTTTGTCTCCAGCAATGAAAGTATACACTGGGCAATGATTTCGAAATATATTTACATATTATCAAAAAAGAAAAGAAGTATACACTAGGCTTGAATATTCGAGCCAGTCAAATTCAGTTTGCTTGATTTGGATTTTTAGTTCTTTTGGTATTATACTCATTAGTTCCATTTTAGTTTTACTAATTATCGGATCAGGTTCGGTTCAATTTATTTCAGGTTCGGTTCGAATTATAACCAATATCTAAAATCGTTCAATTTTTTTTTTTAAATCTAAAAAATAGACAAAAATACTCAAAATATATAAAATATTTACAAATTTAATTAAAACTAGTTAAACTCCTAAATTAACTAAAAAATATTCAAAATAACAAATAAAACAAACTATAAAAATATTTAGAGTATTATAAACATCTAAATTGCCTTAACATATATATAATAATATTAACATATTTAATTAATTTTGGATCCTACTTCAGATTTCGATTTGGTTAGGATTATACACAAACCCCAAAATACCAAACTCTTAAGTCTTGTTCAGATAATTTTTTATATAATGGTTCAGATCAGATTTTGGATTTTTTCGGTTCAGATCAAGATAGAAACTTTGGTTTCGGGTGAAAACGCCTATGCCTAGTATACATTATAGATTGGGTGTTTATGATGGCTATAAATACTGCATTTACTAATTTAAACCCTTTTTTTTTTTGGGTGGCAGTTGCCTTCCAGTGAAAATAGACATCAGCTGAAGCACAAACTCGTGATCATGCTTCATTACGTAAATCAAACCATACCAAAAGAGACATCGAGTACATAAGGTGTCAACTCACTGTCCATGATCGTCTTCTCAAACTCTCTACTTCAAACCTCTTAAGCCTCAAAACCTTTACTCTCAATATACATTAACCGAACTCACTTTCCGAACATCTTATTCTCAATCTAGAGATGAATGCAGCTTCAAGAACTGTCGGTTTTGTCGCATGAAACCACCAACCCCTGGAAAGATTCTAAAAGAGACTGGAAATATCCTCATTTTGATTCCAACTAAAGCTTCTAATACACAGAGTGGAGACCATATTATCTTATAGTTTCTGCACAACAAAGCCCCAACGAGCAACGAAACATACATTATATCAATCCACATACATTTATTGATATATCACAAGGAAAGGGCCTTTCTCTTAGCACTTGACTTGCTTCTTCTAGGCTAAGCATTAAAGATTCAAATTATTGTGCCAGTCAGATTGCATATTAGAAGGAAACAGGTTGGATCCAAGTCAAATTGAGATTACAAAAGCACAAAATGGGATATAGAAATCAAGACCTCATCTTTTGGTTCCCCTTATCATTGTACAAGGAGTTAGGATGATCTAAAACTAGAACAAACCTTGACGTTGCTTACTGTTGTGGGAGTGCCTTCTGGTCTACTTCTCCGGTGTAGATAGCCATCAACTCAGGCACCAGCTGGTCATGTTTCATCACATACTTGTTCAAAAACTTCTCATCCGTACACGACAAAACAGACGATACCGGAGGAAGTTCAGCCCCAATCAATCCTTTGGAGATGAGAGCTTTGATAACGTTACACCTTGGTACGATCCTCTTCTCCAAGCTGTAACCAGCTACCTGAGGGTGCAAAGCAACGGCCTTCACCGTCCACTTCATCGTCTTTAGCAAAAACTCAGTCTTCTTTATAACCGACTCTGTAGAATACTCAATGCAGGGAGGATAGCGTTTTACCATCATCGCAAACTCATCTCTACTGAACCCTAAGCCTAGAAACGTTTCCATGGAGCTCAACATCTTGTTCTTGGAGACTTTCAAGAAAGTAGGAGTGCTCCTGAAGATCTCCCATATATCTTCCACAGTAAAGCCTAAGCTTTTATAAACTTCAACCTTATCTTCAATCGTCTTCTCGCTCATCTGATACAGCATGCGGAGAGCTAGGACAAACTTTGAGGTGGTCGGATCAAAACCCATCTCAACAACCTTCTTGAGAGAAGCATCAAAGTTTTCTTTTCCGCAAATGGGCTGAGACTTGGAGATTAGCAAAGGGAGTAAGAGCTTCTGAGGCATACCTAATCCTCTAAGAACAGATACGTTTCTGACTTTGTTCTCAAGACTAGTGCCATGTGGGAAAGAGTCACTTAGCTTTTCATTAGTGGAACTCTTATCTGCTTCTATGATGCATTTGACAGAATCATAGTATATGCTTATAGATTTCTTCCCCAATATTTCTGGAACTTTTGAGATAATCTCAGTGAGCTCGGAGGTTGAAGCTCCTCTGGAAAGCAGCAACTTGAGCTTGGGGGCAAGTGATTTCTCAGCGTCTAGTGTTAGGACTTGTGGGTAGTCTGTAATGATGGTGGAGATCTGAGAGTCTGTGAAGGCATGACTCCTAAGAAGACTCAGAACAGAATCTGGATTGGCCTTGGCATCGGAGCTGACTTTCGTCCAGATCGATTCTGCAAGTTTGGTGGTTAAACCCAGTGAATCAACAAGTTCAGAGACAGTAAAGTTCTCACCTTTGCGACCAGCTTGAGGGCTCGCACTAGTGGAGGAGAAAGGAAGTTCATTTTGAAAAGGGTTCACTGCGAATCTCAAATGACGCCATTTCTGCAACTCGCCGAGCCTTCTTCCATGGAATATCAGAGAATACATGGCAGAGGAGAAGGAAGGAGAGAAGCTCTGCTATCTGTTTCAATTGGAGAAGACGAGCATGGAAGGAAGATGACTCAACGATCAGTGTGTGATCCGATCCGTCCGTTTACTCCGAGATAGGGTTTATGATGCAAATGGGCTTTTACAGCCTATTATCCAAATATTTATAATGCATCTATCTATATTATTATTTGAGAAAGAAGTGATTTTGTTTATTTGTAATATTTTTCATGATTTTAAGTAATTTTATTAATTTGTCACATTTTCCATAATTTTATAATTTTTCTTATTTATTATATTTTTAATGATTTAACTGACGATTCATCAATTTAAACTTGAACTTAATTAAATAAATAAATTTTGAGAACTTATCATATTTTATAATTTTAGAGAATTTTACTTATTTATCATGTTTTTTATTTTATTTTGAGTAATGAGTCATCAAGTCAATTTTATTATATTATTTAATCTTAATTAAATAATATAAACAAAAACTAGGATATAAATCTAAAGATTATTACTTAATTATAAAATATATCTTCAAAAAAAATTATGTATTATATTATATTAAATATTCTTCATGAAATAGTCTTTAAAATAAAATTTTATAGAATATGTAGCTTAATGTTTAAATATGTATTAGTTTATTTTAAATAAATAATTTAAACTTTTTTATAATGAAATACTATTATATTTGATTGCATTTTGCATGATTTTCAACTTTATTAGAATATAAAATTGTAGCTATAAGACAAATAAAATTATCTATATTATGAAGTTTCTTCGAAATACCTGAATATATAGATATATTTTTATTATAAATTTGTAGATATATTTTGACTATAACCCTAACTTTATTAAATAATATATTTTATTTAATATAAAAGTAAATAAACATATAATTTTTTTTGAGAATGTTTACGAGATCTCTTATATTATATTTTAGAACATGTTAAAATTAATCTTATATTGTTACTTAACTGTGTTCAAAAGTAAACTATACCTAACAATTAATATTTTTTTATGTAAAAACTAATATTTCTTACAATTACAAAATAAATTTATACTATATCCAAATAATATAATAGAATCTTTTCAAGCTTACTATTTTTTTGAATTTCACATAAACACTAGATATATTTTACAATTCATATATGATAAGTTCTCTTTTGAATTTTTACTTTTTTTTTTTTTGTAATTATAAGATTTATATGTTAAGATGATTAATATAATGTAATAAAATTTAATATTACTCTTACATTATTAATCAATCAATTTTTTTATCGATGTTATCAACAAATTTAATTTATGAAGATTATTATAATTTTCTAATATACAAAACTTATTTATCGCAAGTAAAACATATGATTTATCCCGCGATATCGCGGAAAATCACCAAGTTAAATAATATCTATCAACGCTGTTTCAGTTTCTCTTGTTTTACTATTTATTAGGTTGGTAGGAAATACCAAAATTGTTGGTTAGTTGTTTTATTTTCCAGATTAGATGGATATTTAATCAGATTTGTTTGGTTAAATTAAAAATCTGAATTCCAATATATTGTATATTTTATTAAAATAATTTATCAGTACATCATATATTTTATTTTATTTAAAATATTTTCTATGTATATTTTATAGAATTGTAAAATTTATAGAAATATTAGAATTTTCAACTTATCATATCTCATATAAAAAATATATTTGTATGACTGCAGATAAAAAAACATGGATTACAATTTTTTAATTAAATTAAGATAAACATGAAAAATATATTTTAAGAATATAATTGTTAAAATTATTTAATATGGTTATCTTATTATAGTTTTGCGTGAATTTGTGAAATATATAGTAGAAGAAAAATTAAGAATATAGCTATACTTCAATCAATGAGAAAGAATGTGACAATTTAGCACGAAAATGGACGAATTTATCATTCCTTGCGCGTGATCGTTCGTCAATTCGATATAGTATATATATTACATTATACTATATTTATTAAGTATGTAGTACAAAGTAATCGTTTTTCAACAATATCATATTGCGAGGGGGAGAAAGAAGAGTAGGAAAGCTTAGCCGCCATCTAACTCACACGTGAAATGTGTTTATATCATTGTGCATATTGTCTTCTTTCGGCAGCCGTCACATTGATGAAAAGAGAAAGCTTAGCCACTATCTTACTTCTTTCTAAACTTGTGTGCGATTTAGTCATTATCCAACTTTATACTTCACATTTTTTTTTAATTTTTAACTTCCCACATTTTTGGGTTACCAACCGAAATAACCAAACAAGCTTAGCCACCATCTTACTTCTTCCTTGATCACTTTATTGAGATAACTCCAAGTTATAGTTAGATAATGATGTTTTAGATTCCTAGTCCTTATCAACATAGGATACTATCTTTGTATGAATACCAAGCCCTGGTTATCCTAATAAAACAAGATGTGTTATGAACCAAATGGTGGACATCTATAACCGAGCCTTATCCATCCAGTCGGTCCATCCATGCTTTTCACTCGGTCGGTCCATCCATGCTTATCACTTAGTCGGTCCAAACATCCTTATATTATCTTGGCCGATTGGCATAAACCATGTTTATCTTGTCTTAGTCGATTTCCTTATCTATATTGGATTATGTTTGCACTTATCATATTCCTCGTCGGTTTAGGTTCATATGTAATTCCCTATATAAGGGACCCTATGATTATGAAATACAACACAAGCATTACATCTTTGCACAACTCTCATTCGTTTCACAACACGTTATCATCACGATCCTGCTCCATCTAATCCACGAGCTTGCTCTCTCACGATCTTGGTCCATCTAACCCACGAGCTTGCCCTCTCACGATCTGATCCTCTAAAGACGTGACCTGTCCTGATCCACGATCAACTCTTTCTCACATCGATCATACCTAAGCCGCGACCTTCTACCTTAAGCTCTTGATTGCGTTTTGTTCTTGATCTCTCTCCTAACTCTCTTTGTTCTTGTGTTTAAGGTTTCTAAAACCGAGATCAAATCTCTTGATCATTCATCCATTCAACCCAAATCAAACATAAGGTAAGTCTCGGTAATTCCTAATGAATCCTATAAACCCTATGTTTGTTGATTGATTGAAAACCCCAAATCATTGATAAACCCTAATCGAAACCCCAATGATGCCTACTTGCTTGATTGATCCGATTAGGTTGTTAATAGAATCCGATCAGCTAGGTTGTTAATAGAATCCATTCGATATGATCCGATAGGTTGTTAATATACCATAATGATTGATTGATTGTTTGATTGCGGTTACTTATAATCTGAATGCTAGGTTGCTAATTGATTGATGATATGAATTGATAGAATCCTAATGCTAGGTTGCTAAATTCATGATTAATATTGATTGATTGAATATGAAATCCGATTGTTTGAATCATCTAGGTTTATTAGTATGATCCAATTGTTTGAAATCATCCAGGTTGATTAGTATGATCAGATCCACTAGGTGGTTAGAATGAACCCCATACTTGCTTGATTGTTTGATCAGTCCGGATAGTCTTTCATCAGTCTGGACAACCTATGATCAATCCGAACAGCCCATGATCAGTCGGGACATCCCATGATCAATCCGGACAGCCCATGATCAGTCCGGACATCCCATGATCAAACAGGGACAGTCCATGATCAAACAGGGACAGTCCATGATCAGTCGGGACAACCCCATGATCCATCCGGGACAACCCATCGATCCGGGACAACCCATCCGAGACAACCCATGATCGATCCGGGTCAACCCATCCGGGAAAACCCATGATCGATCTCGGACAACCCATCCGGGACAACCCATCCAGACAACCCTTGATCAGTCTAGATAGTCCTTGATCGGTCCGAATAGTCTTTGATCAATTTGGGACAATCCATGATCATCCGACTTGTTAGATTGATCCCCTTGTTTGATTGTCCATATTATTTTGAAATCTAAAGTATAAATATATGATTTCAGATGTCGAAAATCAACAACTTGGAATATACTGCCATAAATCTCTCAGGAGATAATTACTTGCAATGGGCATTGGATACCAAGATTATCCTGAAATCTAAGGGACTCGGTGAATGTATCACTGAGGATAATAATGCAAGTGATAAAGATATATACAAAGCTATCTTGATAATTTGCCATCATCTTGCTGAGAGTCTCAAAGATCAATACTTGACAATTGAGAATCTCCTAGACTTTTGGACAGAAATGAAATCACGTTATGATCACCAAATAACGGTGATCTTACCAAAGGCTATGTATGATTGGAGGAATCTGAGAATCCAAGACTACAAGTCCGTAGATGAGTATAACTCAGTCCTATTTAAGATAGTTTCTAAATTGAAACTGTGTGGTGAAGAGATAACGGATAAGGATATGCTAGAAAAGACCTTTTCCACTTTCCACACAAGTAATGTATTGTTACAACAACAATACCGTGAAAAGGGCTTTAAGACATATGTAAACTTGATATCATGTCTATTGCTAGCTGAGTATTACAATGAGTTATTGATGAGAAATAGTGAATCAAAGAATACTTGACAATTGAGAATCCCCTAGACTTTTGGACAAAATTGAAATCACGTTATGATCACCAAAGAACGGTGATCTTACCAAAGGCTATGTATGATTGGAGGAATCTCAGAATCCAGAACTACAAGTCCGTGGATGAGTATAACTCAGCCCTATTTAAGATAGTTTCTAAATTGAAACTGTGTGGTGAAGAGATAACGGATAAGGATATGCTAGAAAAGACCTTTTCCACTTTCCACACAAGTAATGTATTGTTACAACAACAATACCGTGAAAAGGGCTTTAAGACACATGTAAAGTTGATATCATGTCTATTGCTAGCTGAGCAAAACAATGAGTTATTGATGAGAAATAGTGAATTGAGAACTCCTGGATCAACCCCACTACCTGAAGCACATGTGGCCGATGAGGCAAAGAAAGAAAACAACCATGTCTAGCATAATAGCCAATGCGGTAGAGGCCGTGGAAGATGGCAAGGACGTGGTCGTGGCCACTACAATTACTTTGGCCGTGGCCAAGGAAACTTTGACTGTGGACAGGAAAACCATTATGGTTTGCAACCATGGCTACCAATTCAATTATGGCCGTGGTCGAGGCAGAGGCCATGGTATCCCCTTTAAACCACAAAACTCGACCAAATCTGTGTGCCATAGATGTGGGATGAGTAACCATTGGGCTAATACATGTCGGACTCCCAAACATCTTATTGACCTCTACCAAGAGAGTTTGAAAGGGAAGAATCCAGAAGCATATTTGGTCTATCAAGATGGTGAAAATGATTTTGATCATGAAAAAAATGATCTTATGGAGTATGAAACTTCTGATTGTCTAAAAGAGTCAAGTTGATTTTAGCATCAAACCCTTTTTGTGTGTTTCTTTGTTTTATGCTTTCTTGTTTTCATTATTTTTTTGAATTTGTTTTGCCTTAATAAAGTGAATGAATGATTTCCAAAATGATGTCTCTAAAGTATCATCCATGCTTCTTGTTTTGAAGAATGAAAGATGACATGGATATAATTGTGGTGGACAGTGGATCAAGCCACACGATTCTAAGAGACAAAAGATACTTTGTCAATATAACTCTCCAAAACGTCAATATAAGTACCATAGCTGGTATAGCCAAATTAATAGAAGTCTATGGACAGACCAATATTCTATTGCCTAAAGGGACGCATCTAGAAATCTTTGATGCTTTATATTCTCCCAGCTCAAAGAGAAGTCTATTGAGTTTCAAGGACATTCAAATGAATGGATTCCATATTGAAGCAATGGGGGAAGGAAACAAAGGGTTCCTTCACATATTTGAACTCGTCCAAGGCAATAAGAAAATCCTAGAAACTATACCAGCACTCTTTACTGGTCTTTACCATACAAAGATCAGTATGATAGAGGCTAATGCCACGTTGAACAAAATGTTTAATGAAAACTTCACCCTTTGGCACGACCGGCTTGGACATCCCGGTTCGTCCATGATGCGAAAATTGATCATAAATACAAATGGACACACGTTGAAAGAAATAACAATTATCCTAAGAACCTCACGTGTGTAGCATGTTCACAAGGGAAACTCATTGTAAGGACTTCACCAGTCAAGGTGACTAAGGAAACAATAAACTTTCTGGAAAGAATACAAGGTGAGATCTGTGGACCAATATACCCACCATGTGGGACGTTCAGATACTTTATGGTACTCATTGATGCGTCCACAAGATGGTCCCATGTATGTCTATTATCAACCCGAAATTTGGCGTTTGCAAGGTTGCTTGCTCAAATAATCCGTTTAAGAGCTCACTTTCCTGATTTTCCTTTAAAGACTATACGTCTTAACAATGCTGGTGAATTCACGTCCCAAGCGTTTAATGACTATTGTATGTCCATGGGGGTAAGTGTAGAGAACTCCGTGGCACATGTACATACACAAAACGGTTTAGCTGAATTCTTTATCAAACGCATATAACTAATTGCTAGACCATTACTCATGAGATCAAAACTCCCGGTCTCAGCTTGGGGACATGCGGTTTTACATGCTGCTGAACTAATACGCATCAGGCCATCTAGTGAACATAGATATTCCCCATCCCAATTGCTTACGGGTCAAGAGCTAGACATATCCCATCTTAAGACATTCAGATGTGTCGTTTATGTCCCAATTGCTCCAGCACAGAGAACTAAGATGGGACCTCAAAGAAGGATTGGAATATATGTTGGATATGACTCTCCCACGATTATTAAGTACCTTAGCCAACCATGGGTGATATGTTTAAGGCCAGGTATGCAGATTGCCATTTTGATGAATCCGACCATCCAACATTAGGGGGAGATAAGAATAAGCCGGTAAAGGAATTGACATGGAATCAACCATCTTTGTCCTGGCAAGATCCTCAGACTCAAGAAAGTGAATTAGAAGTCCAAAAGATAATACATTTACAAAAGCTAGCTAACCAATTGCCAGACTCTTTTGCTGATCCGAATAGAGTAACAAAGTCATATAGACCAGCTTGTAATGCACCAATTCGTATTGATGTTCAAGAAGGACACAATCAAGTTGCTACAGAGTCTTAAGGCATATTTGAAACGTGGTAGACCAATAGGTTCCAAAGATAAGAAACCTCGGAAACTAAAGAAAGGTGCTGAGAATGAATCCGAGGCTAAGGAAACCATAGACATGGACGAGTCTAAGGTGCCTAACAATGAGGCTTGGGACGCCAAGCTTCAGGGTACTGGAGGTCCTGATAATAATGAGATCTCAATAAACTATGTCATGTCTGGAACACAATGGAACCGAAAGAATGTCGACATTGATAATATATTTGCATGTAGTGTAGCACTTGAAATTATGGATATGAATGAGGATCATGAACCCACATCCAACTATGAGTGCACTCAACGATCAGATTGGATCAAATGGAAAGAAGCTATAAATGTGGAGTTAAATTCATTGAAGAAAAGAGAGGTTTTTGGTCCAATAATTCGGACACCTCTTGATGTCAAACCAGTTGGACATAAATGGGTCTTTGTGAGGAAAAGAAATGAACATGGTAAAGTCATGAGACATAAGGCACGACTAGTTTCACAAGGATTCTCACAGAGACCAGGAATAGACTATGAGGAGACATACTCCCCTGTGGTGGATGGTACTACTTTTAGATTCCTAATAAGTCTGGCCATGAGAGAGAAATTAGACTTGCGGTTAATGGATATAGTAACTGCATACTTATATGGTCCATTGGATAATGAGATATACATGAAGGTACCAGAGGGTATTGAGTTGCCAAATGCAACAAGTTTTCGAGAATAATATTGTATAAAGCTGAACAAAGCTCTTTATGGATTGAAAGAATCAGGTCGAATGTGGTACAATAGACTAAGTGAGTACCTAGTGAAAGAAGGCATAAGAATGATCCGATCAGCCCATGTATATTCATAAAGAAATTCAACAAAGGCTTTGTGTTAATAGCAGTGTATGTGGATGACCTGAATATCTTAGGAACCTCTGGAGAAATTTTCCAAACGGTTTAATACGTTAAGAAAGAATTTGAAATGAAAGATTTAGGAAAGACTAAATTTTGTTTGGGATTACAACTTGAGCACATTGAACAAGGAATCCTTGTTCATCAAAAGGCATATACAGAAAAGGTACTCAAACGATTTAACATGGACCAGTCTCACCCATTGAGTAGTCCCATGGTCGTGAGGTCACTTGGTCCGGACACGAAGCCATTTGGCCCTAAGAAGGACAATGAAGAAGTCCTTGGTCCCGAAGTGCCATATCTCAGTGCCATAGGCGCCTTAATGTACTTGGCCAGCCACACTAGGCCGGATATATGCTTTGCCGTGAACCTATTGTCTAAGTTTAGTTCATGTCCGACCCAAAGGCATTGGAATGGGATTAAACATATCCTTCGTTACCTACAAGGAACAAAAGACTTGGGATTATTGTATAATGACCAGCCCAAAGAAGGGTTAATTGGTTTTGCTGATGCAGGTTATCTCTCGGATCCACACAATGCTCTATCTCAGACAGGTTATGTCTTTACACACAATGGTACTGCCATATCTTGGCGATCCATGAAGCAAACCATTGCAGCCACATCATCCAATCATGCCAAGATATTAGCCATACATGAGGCCAACTGTAAGTGTGTTTGGTTGCGGTCCATGACTCAACATATTAGGAACGATTGTGGGATGACCAAGAGAAAGGATGCACCAACCATCATGTACGAGGAAAATGCAGCATGCATAGCTCATCTTAAGGATGGATACATCAAAGGAGACAGGGAAAAACACATACTATCAAAGTTCTTCTTTACCCACGAGTTGCAAAAGGCCGGAGAGGTTCAAGTACTACAAGTCCGGTCCAGTGACAACTCAGCCGACCTGTTTACCAAGTCACTTCCATCATTAACGTTCAGGAAGCTCACGCACCAGATTGGGATGCGTCGACTGAAGGACCTTCAGTGAGGTCCAAAACAGGGGGAGTAATACGGTTGTACTCTTTTTCCTTCACCATGGTTTTGTCCCATTGGGTTTTCCTGGTAAGGTTTTAACGAGGCAACATCCAAACTTATTACAAGCCCTTAATGGTTATGGCGTCCAATGGGGAGTGTTATGAACCAAATGGTGGACATCCATAACCGAGCCTTATCCATCCGGTCGGTCCATCCATGCTTATCACTCGGTCGGTCCATCCATGCTTATCACTTAGTCGGTCCAACCATCCTTATCTTATCTTGGCCGATTGGCATAAACCATGTTTATCTTGTCTTAGTCGATTTCCTTATCCATGTTGGATTATGTTTGTACTTATCATATTCCTCGTCGGTTTAGGTTCATATGTAATTCCCTATATAAGAGACCCTATGATTATGAAATACAACATAAGCATTACATCTTTGCACAACTTTCATTCGTTTCACAACAAGATGAACTATTCTAAACGATTTCATGGTATCAAAGCAAAAAGTCTGAACCTTAATGTTTTTTATTCTCTCTAAATATGTTTCTTAATACTCAAGAAACATGGCCAAAACAACATCGGCTATATCGTCTACAAATATACCAGTGTTAACGTCTACAAACGATCCTAACAGATCATAATATCTACATCCATGGAGCACTAATTACTTCGTTTTTTCTTCGTGGAGACAACTATATGGAATGGGCTACAGAGCTATGGAATTCCTTACAAGCAAGAAAAAAATAGGTTTTATTAAAGGAACAACTCCGAAACCGACAACATAACTCAACCTCTCTCGTTGGCTGGATACAAATTCGATGCTAGTATTCTTGTAATATCATAATCCTAATCATCATCAATCAAATTTGAGTAAACTCAATTAGCTTGTGTTATCTATCTCCATTTCCAAGGCGATTTGGCTTCAAGAGTATGTTCTTTGATCAAGATTAAGAATCTGATACAATTGTTTCATTCTTCTGCATTAAGTTTGTAACGAGTTTCCACAGGTAAATGTCTATGTCACCTTCATAAAATCAATATCATGATCCTCGTGATACTCAATTAACAACTTCAAAAGGAGAAAAAACAAACCAAATTTAGTAAAGAAAGACTTGTAGAGAGCCACGAACCTCGAATGGGACTCCACAGACGATCAGACAAGCACAAAATCCTTATCTCAATTCCATCAAGAACCCATGAAGATTACACAGAGCTCGATGTGATTACTCATCGAACCTCTAAGGACCCACTTAATTTGGAATATGCGGTTCAGAAGTGTCTCCACCTCGCTAAGAGCGTCCACTGTGAACCTTTCCTCGACCACTTCGAGAAGAGCCACGCAAGAACCCACCTCGATTCAGCAAAACCAACCACGTCTATCGACTCTCGGGGAGCTGGAGACTCAGACAAACTAGACGCGCCCATCGACCCTCAAGGATTTGGAATATTAACCAGATCAGTCATGTTCACTGACTGGGAGACAATTGCCTCAAAACCACATCAATAAATGGAGAAGTCAAACGAGTCAGAGTAATCAAAGGAGAGTGGGGAAAACTCAAAGATTCCTCCATCAAGGAAGAACAAGACGATTGTGAAGAGGTATTGAATTATGGTGAAGTTAAGAATAATTTTCACCAACTTCCTATGAACAAAATGAGAACACTCATGATATGGTAAGTTACAATCGAAAGCTCGTAAACCTCTTGGCAGATACTTCTATGAAACTGATTCATGGTAATCCCAAGAAAGATAATTGATATATATGTTACGCCCAGAATGTAGTAGAAGAGAGTAAACAATATGAAAATATACATTCACCTAATGATCTGGATAGCAATATATATGCAAGTTTGTACCTCAAAATATGGTGAAAATGGTTCTAAGTTGGATTAGGAAAATTACTAGATCTAGGGATATTCTTAGGTAAATCAACTTGAATAAGTTAATTTATTTGAAATTAAGCTTATTTTCTTTTCATATTTGAAATTAATTTTAATATTTAACTTGTAATTATCGTTTCATATTTATTCAATATCCATCTATTATTAAAAGAGAAGCAATTTTGAAGACTAACCTTTGTTTAGTAATTTATTTAGAAGTTTGCCATTTTGGCTGAGGTGTTATCACCACATGCTTCCTTAGCTTTCAATTTTAATAGGCCACCACTTACTAGACAAATTACAATATATGACTTCAATACTCATATAATATATTATTATTAATAAAATGACTACACATGTCATTATTACTTTAAGAATAACTACATATACTTCTTCAACAAGACAACTTCTCTTGACTTTTTTTTGCAAGCTCTATTACTTCTTACATGGACAGGTCCACCAAAAATTTTCCATTAAATTTGGATTGATTGAATTTGAAATACGACAATTGAACAAGTTGCACGATTCAAGAGTCCGATAAAGAAGGATGAAGTCATAATCATGTTTTTGATGGAGAGCGGAAGTGATGTAACTTCAAGATCAAGGTTCTGATCCTTAAGTCGATAACGTGTCGTCAAAGTTACTTTGTAAACAAGAACTAGAACGTGAATACTCTTCGAAGTGCCTGAGAAAGCTCTTAAATAAACTTTAATGTCTTAATAAATCAAAAGCTATGTTACATCCATCACTAGTCTCTCTATTTATAAGAACTATACAATCTATAATCCTAAGGGGTTTGTGAATCCCTTAACTAATAGAAAAACATACTTATGTAAAAAAAGAAATAAAGCCGACATAAGAAAAATTAAATATTCCTAAGTGGTCGTGGAGTTGTGATTGTTGGAGATCACAAGTGGTGCTGCATCAAAAGTCCTATGTGGAAGAGGAGTCGTGATCATTAGCGATCACATGTGATGCTACATCAGGTCACTCCGGGTGGGAAGGATTCGACCACAAATCTGGCGTGAGTTTGTCTCCATGAAAATGAGACAAATGCTTCACATTGAAAACGTCTGACGCCCGTAAATGCTCTGGTACCTTTACCTGATAAGCGTTTGGGTTGACATTTGACTTTAACTTGTTTTACTCGCAAAGAAGAAGAAGATATTTGGTAAGATAAACCCACACAAAATCCCCTGATTCAAAAATGATTTCTCGACGTTTGGTATTAACTGCAAGCTTATACTTGGCAGGAGACGCTTCAAGGTGTTGCTTCACATGCTGATGAAGTGTTTGAAAATCGTTGATGAAGTCTATAGCTTCCCCTTGATGTCGTGTCTTATCAGGTGCTGTCATCAAATCCAAAGGACAAAGGGGGTACAAGTCTATAAGCCACACAAAAAGGTGAGAAGCCCAAGCTGTGATTCAACGCATGATTGTGTGCGAATTCAGCTTGACAGAGCTTGTAATCCCACGACTTAATATTATCTCCGACCAAGCTCCGTAAAAGGTTACTTAGTGACCTATTTGTCACCTCTGTCCGTCCATCCGACTGTGGATGATATGTCAAACTCATGTCCAAAGATGTGCCAAGGAGCTTCCATAAGGATCACCAAAAATGTCTCAGAAAGCGTGTATCACGGTTCAAGATGATCGAAGAAGGCAGGCCGTGAAGGCGGTAGAGTTCCCAAAAGTAGAGAAGGGCAACCTACACCGCATTCGTCGTCTTTTTGCACACTATGAAATGGACCATTTTTGGAAATCTATCAATGACATCGAAGATAGAGACATTGCCCTGTTGATTGTGAGGTAACCCGAAGACAAAGTCCATACTAATGTCCGTTCATGGCTGCCTTGGAATAGGAAGATGTAGATACAACCCCGAATTGGATGACTTCCCTTTTGCTTGTTGACAGATGTGACATCGCTCAACAAAACGTTCCACATCGCGGCTTAATGATGGCCAATAGTAAGATGTGGAGACTAGTTGCAGAGTTCGATGTCGCCCTATGTGGTCTTCATTGTGCAGCTCAGTAATAATCTGCAGCACAGATGGTCTTCATGCTCGGAGATGGAGGATCTGAAGATGAGTATGTCATCAAAATAGACGACAAAAAAATGCCTGATAAATGGTCTAAATGCTTGATTCATAACTCTCATGATCGTGCTTGGTGCGTTTGATAACCCAAATGGCATGACTAACTACTCAAAAATCCTTCGTTGGTCTTAAAAATGGGTCCCACTTGTCTCTATGTCGGATGCATATTTGATGGTAACCACTTTTGAGATAGATCTTAGAAAATATTTTCGAAGTACCAATTTGGTCTAATAAGTCGTCCAATCAAGGAATAGGGAAGCGGTAACGGATGATGACTTTTTTTAATAGCTTGACTATCCACACACATGTGGCACGTTCCATCTTTCTTAGGTATCAACAGTGCTGGGACTGCACATACGCTAAGACTCACGAATGTGACCTTTGCGCAGAAGGTCCTCCACTTGATGTTGCAATTCCTCATGCTCTAATGGACTCATACGATAGTGAGGTCTGCTAGGTAGTATTGCACCTGGAACTAGATTAACTTGAAGAGAGAAAGAAATGTAACTTTAACATCAAGGTTTTGATCCTTAAGTCGATAACGAGTCGTCGAAGTTACTTCAAAAACAAGAACTAGGGCACGGACACTCTTCGCAGTGCTTGAGAAAGCTCTTAAAGAAACGTTAATATCTTAATAAATTAAAAGCTTTGTTACATCCATCGCTAGTCTCTCTATCTATAAGAACTATAAATCTATAATACTAAGGGGTTTGTGAATCCCTTAACTACTAGGAAAACCTACTTATGTACAAAAGGGAAATAAATCCGACATAAGAAAAATTAAATATTTCTAAGCGGTCGTGGAGTTGTAATCATTGGAGATCACAAGTGGTGCTGTATCAAAAGTCCTATGTGGAAGAGGAGTCGTGATCATTTGCGATCACATGTGATGCTACATCAGTTTTGGTTATGTTGTCTACTATTTTCATCGTGGGGGCATAATATTTGTTAAGCCAGAGCTCGCCGGTCAGAAGGCCACGTCACCATCAGAGTATATTATATACTTATGCAAAACATGTAATCGAGCTTGAAAAACAGAAGCTTCTTCTTGTAGGATCCTACAGTGGACCCAGTGAAGTATCCGTTGTCGAAGAAACATCTTCATCTGCATTTGCTTAGAGACTTCTCTCATTTCAGGCCCCGCAGAACGGTGGTGACTCTATATTTCAACATTTCTGGGAGCTGGTTTTATTTTTTTCTTAGCTGATATAGATTTGTATTCTGTTTTTGGTGAAGGTTGGGTCGATGACTCGAGTCCACAGTGCGCTAACCTTAGCGAGCCACACTTTCTTTCAGTCTAATGGGTTTTCGTATGTTCAAGTACCAGTTATCACAACCAATGGATTTGACGAGATGTTTAAGGTCACTACTCTTTTAGGTGACACTGATGATAAAAGAGGAGAATACACATGTTAAAGAAAAAGATGCACTTAGCATTGACACTATAAAGGCTGAAATAAAGGAGAATACTAAGATGATTGATCACCTTAAGAGATCTGACATCAAGTTAGAAGCTGTTGTTGCTGATGTACACGACTTGAAGAAAATGACTGATCTTGCATTACAGCTTGAGATGAAAAAACAAAAACAAAAGCAGCAACTCTGGTCAAACCTGAGAAGCTTGATTTCTCGAAAGATTTCTTTGGTTGCGACACTTATCTAACTGTTTCTGAGAGGTTACATCTTGAGAGTTATGCTTATGTGCTTGGAAAAGTTTATACTGCTGGACCAAGATTCATAGCTGATAAAATAAACAATGCAAGACATTTGGCCAAGATGTGGAAACTGAGATGGCTTTCTCCGAATTGGATGTAAGATAACATTGGTAATTGCCACTCAATGATTATTGGAAAAATGATAAGTTGTTTCTTTTGGATGTTACATGGTGCTCTGGATTGTGTTGAAGATTTCTTCCATCTCCTCTGCACATACTTCTGGAAAATCATCATGAAGACATGAAATTCATATCTAAACGAGTTGACAAGACCAAACCACATGTCTTGAAGCAACAACATCTAATTCTATTTTGAGGTTCTCCTGTACTGAAGCAATTATTGTTTTGCAAAAGGAAAAACACTATCAAAATTTAAAATAGTATTTTCATTATCCACTGGAACTTATCTAAAAACACTATAAATATTAGAATTACATTATTTAATGTATTTGAGATATATATAAATGTGTGTTTTAGATCTAATTTTAATAAATATCACCAAAATATTATAAAATCTTTAATAATAGAAATAAACTTCACTGTGAATATTAAAAATAGAGGATTACTCTTATCCTCGGAGCTGACTTTACCGGAGATCGATTCAGCGAGTTTTGTAGTGAAACCCAGTGAATTAACGAGGTAAGAGACAGTGAAAACCTTGTGGGTGTTGAAGGGCCTGTCGGATTCGGTTTGGTACTATGCTCATAAGTCTCATCCAGATTTTACTAGTTTTGGGCCAGGTTCGGTTCTTTTCGATTTGGTTCGGATAGTATTATAACCAATGACGAAATTGGGAAAATTATTTTTTAAAAAACTTACAAAACTAACAAAAAAAAACTCAATTATATAAATCATTAAAGATCTAATTTAAACTAATTAAAATATCTAAACTAACTAAAAATAATCAAAATAACAAATAAAACATATTAAAAAAAATCTTTAAAATACTCTAAAATATCAAAATAACATTAATATATATATATATAAGACATTAATATATTTAACTAATTTCAAATTTTTTTGGATTCTAATTCAAATTTTGGTTGGGTTCAGGTTGTACCCGAAACCAAAAATACAAAACTCTTAAATCCCATTAAAATATTTTTGTATAACTATTCAGATGGGCATGGTTTTTTTCGGTTAAGATTAAGTTCAGAGTTTCGGTTTGAGGTAAAAACCCTAGGCCTAATCGTAAGTATTCGTAAATACCCGCAAATATTTATATTTTCAATATCCGCTTTCTAGATATCCGTATTTTTTCGAGCGAAGCACATTTTTTTTTTTAATATCAGTAAAATATGAAACAAAGCATAAATAACAAAAAAAATTGATAGTAATTTCGTCTATCTTCCATGGAGTATCAACGAATTCATAACAACACAACTTTGTTTCTTTTTTACTTACTACGCAACTTGAAACAATTCGGGCGAACTTTGTCAGAAACGAAAAAGAGAAACTAGGGTTTATGAGTGAAAATCATAAGCCTCGTCAAAAGCAATATCTACTGTGGTGGAGCATCGAACGGTCGAACCCGGGGAGCTGGGAAACTGAAACCTCCAGGCTCCAGACGACATAGTTGACTCCAAATATATAAGAACGTTGACGCCAACAGAGCCTTGATCAAACTATTTTGGCAATGATAACGTAGGGAACCTGTCGGCAATTGGTGGATTTTTCTAAACCCCACCCAAGAAGATGTGTTTAACCAAAAAAGTCGTATAGACTAATGACATGTTCTGTTGTTAAACAGAGTTGACTAGTTGACTAGTTGACTTAATTGTCATGAGTCTAGACGGCAATCATCAATATCGTTTTGAAGAAGTCTAGCTTTATGAGGTACAAGTGGGCACAAATCATATATCCAAGTTTTTAAAAGTATTCGTGATTTGTTTTTTTTTTTTTTTTCGAATCAATAATATAACGATTTGATTTACTCCTACTCCAGCCAGATAATCAATATCTAGATATCCTAAAATATGTATTTTAAATCAAATATTTGATTCGATTCATAATAATAAATTAAAATTCATTTAAATAATTTAACTTAGTGAAAATGTAAGCAACAAGTAAAGATCTGCGAGCTACGGTAGCTATCCCTCTTACCATCCAAGCGAATGACCAAGCCCAGCGTTAAGTAGGAAAGAGAAATGACTATAGAAACTTGTCAGGTTGTCTCTTGCATGTCCATAGATTCAAAATAAGTTCTAACATACAAATGCATATAGTATACCATTTATTAACTTTATTTCCTCTATACATGAGAAATAACTAGGACCGGCTTAACCCAATTAAGGATCCTAGGGCAAATTTTTTTTTTTACCTTTTAAAATTTATATTTATTTAATATTTTAAAAATAAATCGATAATATTTTATATATTTTGTGATGTAAATAAAACTATTATACATATAAAATATTTTTGAACCCTTTTAAATTCTATTAATTATTTTTTTATTTTTTTCTATGTTAAAATATGTATTTGTAAAAAAAATGGGCCTTTAACTTCTAATATACGGGAGGACACGAGCTTGGGCCCAGGGAGGTCGCACCGCTTGTCCCCCATATAAGCCGGCCCTGGAAATAACATTAATGAACCGGCAGATTTAAAAAATGAATTTAGTGAAAAATTATTGTAAAACTTGCATAGATAAAATATAATTATACAATACATGTCAACAAGAATTATAAAAATAGTTTTACATTAAGTTTGTATAGGTAAAAAATAGTTAAAAACACTTGTAAAGAATAATTGTACGATATAGTTTCTACTCCTATAGATAAAGATTTTTTTTTGAATAAAATGTAAAATTTATTCCAACCCTAAAATCCCATTTTCTTTACAATAATGGTACTATTTTTCTGAACTCGGTCGGAAGGCAAAAGAGTATGTATATATAGGATTCAATGAGTAGGAACTGACTATCGAGTGGCAAACCACTCTGTGAGGCACCGTCGTAGCCTCGTAGGTGTAGTCTCTGACATTATTTTACCTTAACAATATATATAATTATTTATATGTGTATATATTACTGTAACAAAAACCGTCAAAACAATATCCATTGTGGTGGATAATCGAACCCAGAGCTAGGGCTGGGCATCATTACTCGTTACTCACCTTAAATTCACTATTTGACTCGTACCTGCCTTAAAAATTCAAGTACTCGGTGTTGTCAAGACAAGTAACAAGTCGACAATTTTTATTAGTTGCAAGACCAAGTCAAGTATCAAGTATCATTATTATCGTGAAAATAATAACTCATTATTGATCAAGTACTCGTAATAACAAATACACGTTTTTAACAAGGCAAGTACAAGTAAAATTTTTTAATACTTGTATAAGGCAAGTCAAGTAACAAGTACACGCAAAATAGTGAGTACTCGCCTTGCGCCCACCCCTACCCAGAGCGCTGTAAAACGGAGGACGACACCGTTTTGGAATATTTGACTCCAAGACTATAATCTGGGATAGTTTTTTTTTTTAATTTTTTTTTGGTTTTCGGTTCTAGAGTTATTTATGAAATTCGGTTCAGTTTTGATTCAATTATTTTATTTTTCGATTTGAATAATAATGTTATGAACCATCTAATATCCATTAAAATTTTGGTTCTAATTCGGTTATAGGTTTTCAGATAATTTTAATAACTTGAATAGAAAATCAGATTTTTCAGTTTTTAAATTAAATATAAGTAATTCAGATAAAATTTAATATTTCGGATAAAAAATATCAGTTAATTCAGTTTTTTCAAGTAATTCAAATAATTTTAAAATATTTTAAATAAAAAATATTAGTTAATCAGTTTTTGGTTGTTCGATTTATAAGTAGTATCTTAAAATATGCTAGTCTTAAAACTAAACATAGTTAATATTTTAGGTATATAAAATATATTTGATATTCAAGTACATATTCGGTTTTAGTTTTATTTTTTGTTTTAAAAGTATATGAACCACTCTGTTCTTTGTGAACATCAGTTTGGTTTTGAATTTGTTTTCGATTCGGTTCTGGTTCGGTGTTTGTTTTTCCTTTTATATGTCTAGGTTTAATAAGAAGAGGTCAACGTTGACGCCAAAAGAAACTCAATTACTTCTTCTTTCTCTTTTAGAATCTTAAAGAATTGTGTGGCTACTAAACTATTATGGCAATGATAACACAGAAAACTTGTCGTCAATTGGTGGACTTTTCATAAACCCACCGAAAATTTTATGATGAGTCTAACAAAAGAAAGTTGTAAAGACTAGTGACATGTTTTGTTGTTATAAGAGTTGACTACTTGACTTTGGCATGAGTCTAGATGGCAATAATCGATGTCATTTTGAAAAAAAGTCTAGCCTTCAATGTGGTGGGGAGAGCCAATTTTAATAACACTACAATGTGAAATGCAATTTGCAAACGCTTCGTCCCTTTATATTCATCATTTTCCAGCAAAATTAACAACCACCAATATCTATTAAACAAAAACCATTATAAGAAAAAACTTTTGAAAAAAGCATGAGATTGTTTCTTTTACTTGCTTTCGGCTCTTTCATGTTACTTGAAGCATATCGCTTTAGTGATGAAACTGATAAGCAAGCTTTGTTTGAGTTCAAGTCTCAAGTTTCTGAAAGCAAAAGATTTGTTCTGTCTTCTTGGAACCACTCTTTCCCTCTCTGCAACTGGTATGGAGTTACATGTGGCCGCAAACACCTGAGAGTCACTCGTTTGGATCTTGGAGGGTTGAAACTGGGCGGAGTGATATCACCATCTGTTGGTAATCTTTCATTTCTCATTTCACTCAATCTCTCTGATAACTCTTTTGGTGGAGTCATCCCTCGCGATGTGGGTAACTTGTTTAGACTTCATTACTTGGATATGAGCGTTAATTTTCTGAGAGGAGGGATTCCAACAAGTCTGGCTAACTGCTCTAGATTGTTGTACCTTTATCTATATTCAAATCATCTTGAAGGAAGTGTTCATTCAGAACTAGGATCATTGACAAAGCTTGTTAGTTTGTATGTTGGTGAAAACTACCTGAAAGGAACACTCCCTGCATCTCTAGGAAATTTGACATCTCTCAGAAATCTTAGTTTGCATACTAACAATATGGAAGGAGGAATTCCATATGATATGGCTAGATTGAATCAAATGGTGTTTCTTGAATTGTCGGTAAACAATTTCTCAGATGTTTTTCCTCTAGCTTTCTACAACATGTCTTCCCTAAAACACCTAAACATGTTTGAAAATCATTTCTCGGGTAGCTTGAGGCCTGAGTTTGGTAATCTGCTACCAAACCTTCAAGAGATATACATGGGATATAACTCTTTCACGGGAACCATTCCAACAACACTTTCCAATATCTCTTATCTTCGACAGTTTACAATAGAGGATAGCAATCTAAGAGGAAGTATTCCTCTGAATTTTGGGAAATTAAGAGATTTGGAAGTTTTGTCTTTTCTTGATAACTATTTGGGAAGTCGTTCGTTTGGAGATCTTGACTTTATTGACGCTTTGACTAATTGCACCCAGTTACAACTGATAGACTTAGGTGCAAATTTGCTTGGGGGTGACTTGCCTAATTCCATTGCCAATCTTTCATTGAACCTGAACTATTTAAGCCTTCAAGACAATCTCATCGTAGGAAGCATCCCTCTTGACATTGGGAATCTCTTAAACCTACAAGTAATTTGGCTGTCAGATAATTTATTGATGGGACCATTACCAAAATCTATTGGGAAGATTTTAGGATTGGGGTCTGTTCGTCTAAATTCAAATATAATGTTGGGAGAGATACCATCTTCTATAGGCAACCTCAGTCAGTTAGTAAAACTCTCTTTGTCCAACAATAACTTTGAAGGAGTTGTTCCTCCAAGTCTTCGTAACTGCAGTCAATTACTAGAGTTAGAGATTGGGAGTAATAAGTTGAAAGGGACTATTCCTCAGGAGATTATGCAAATCCCTACCCTTGTTCACCTAAACATTGAAGGTAATTCTTTGACCGGCCCTTTACCAAGCGATGTTGAAAGACTACAGAATCTTCTTGTACTATCACTTGGGAACAATAGATTATCAGGACAACTCCCTCAAACCTTGGGAAAATGTCTTGCGCTGCAAGAAGTTTATCTGCAAGGAAACTCTTTTGATGGAGATATTCCAAATATACAAGAGTTGGTGGGTCTTAAAAGAGTTGATTTCTCAAATAATTATCTGTCTGGAAGTATACCTGAATATTTTGCAAACTTTTCTTCTTTGGAGTATCTCAATCTATCCATTAACAGTTTGGAAGGAAAGGTGCCAACAATTGGAAAATTTAAAAAATCTACCATAGTTTTGGTGTTTGGAAACAAAAACCTATGTGGTGGTATCAAGCAACTGAAACTGAAGCCATGCTCTGCAGAAGCACCACGGGTGAAGAGAAAGCACCCCTCTCATTTGAAGAAAGTTGCAATTGGGGTTAGCATTGGCATAGCTTTGCTTTTGCTAATGTTCATAGCTTTAGTTTCTCTATATTGGTTGAGAAAAAGAAAGAGGAACCATAGTACTAATAATCCAACTCCTTCCACATTGGATGTCTTCCATGAGAAGATGAGTTATGGAGAGATCCGAAATGCAACTGATGGCTTCTCTTCAAACAATATGATTGGGTCAGGAAGTTTTGGTACTGTGTTTAAAGCCTTTCTCCCTGCAGAGAACAAGGTTGTTGCAGTGAAAGTTCTAAACCTGCAGAGACGTGGAGCGATGAAGAGCTTTATGGCAGAATGTGAATCCTTGAAGGACATAAGACATCGTAATCTTGTGAAACTTCTGACAGCTTGTTCGAGTATTGATTTCCAAGGAAACGAATTCAGAGCTTTAATATATGAGTTCATGCCTAATGGAAGCCTTGATATGTGGCTGCATCCAGAGGAAGTCGAAGAGATTAGTAGACCCTCAAGAACCTTGACGCTTCTTGAAAGGCTTAGCATAGCTATAGATGTGGCTTCTGTTTTGGACTATCTTCATGTTCATTGTCATGAACCTATAGCTCATTGCGATCTTAAGCCAAGCAATGTTCTTCTAGATGATGATCTAACAGCCCATGTTAGTGATTTTGGTCTGGCTCGGCTGCTCCTAAAATTCGACAAGGAATCCTTCCTCAACCAACTAAGCTCAGCTGGTGTCAGAGGAACCATCGGCTATGCCGCACCAGGTAAAAATATCACACATCTGCAATGATATATCAACAAAATAACCATATTATTTTTCATTATATTTTTTTGTCGTTGTTTTTGTGAATTATGGTGCAGAATATGGAGTGGGAGGGCAGCCATCAATACATGGTGATGTGTATAGCTTCGGGGTTCTCCTTTTGGAAATATTCAGTGGAAAAAGACCAACCAATGAATTATTTGAGGGAAACTTTACCATACACAGCTACACCAAGTCAGCGTTGCCAGAGAGAGTATTGGAAATTGCAGATAAGTCGATTCTTCAAATTGGTCTCAGAGTCGGTTTCCCTATTGCTGAGTGCTTGGCATTGCTTTTTGACGTGGGACTTAGATGCTGTGAAGAATCTCCTACGAACCGGTTGGAAACTAGTGAAGTGGCCAAGGAGTTGATCACAATCAAAGAGAGGTTCTTTAAAGTCAGAAGGACAGCTAGACGTTGAAGTGTATATGGTTTTGTCTAGAACCTTTGCAGCCCACTTAAAAACGTCTAATTAGAGGTCTATATAATATGTATTTCATAATGTGTGGTCCCTTTTTCCTATTAAAATTACCTATGCTGCAGAATATTGTTAATAAATGCTTGTATTATTTGCAGACAATGTATATTTATCTTGTGTTACTCAGCTGATGTAACTTAAAAAGTAAATTAGTGATTGAAAATTTTGGTTAATAAGCAAATGTAAGTCAATTCTAGCTGCTCTTCACAATGACTGTCTTTATGAAGTCCATAACTGCTGAACCTAATTAAGTCTTAACATTCTTGGTTTATAGCTATATTAAACAGAATATCAAAGATATCTGATTTGAACTAAATCGAAAGATTCCTTTTTAAACCCCAAACGTAATTTGAACACATGAAGCAATAACAAGACTATTTTTGTAAAGCTCTAAAATTAAAGAATCATGTAAGAGCTTTCTCATATCAACCATACTGGCGCATAGCATTGATCAGTATATATTGTGAGCTACCTGACTAACCAAATCATCACATGTCTGCAAGTTTCTAGGCTACTAGCATTCTGGTTCATTGCAAATCTCAGATGATGCAATTTTTGTAACTCAATTGGACATTCTTCCATGAAGAATCAAGGGATGCCATTGCAGGCATCAAAAGAGAAAACACCGAAAGTTTCCTATGATACACTATTTTGAATTGTAACCTCTTACTCCAACTCGAGTCTCTTAAAACACAAACAAAAAGCATTCAATGACTCTTTAAAGAGTTTCAAAGTTGCATTTTGCTAACTTTTCAAACTCGGGTTGCAGCAAATAGAAAAGAATAAAGCTGAAGTTGCTTGCATTTTCATAGATAAAATGTTTAAAATGTTTAAAAAGCCATAAGCTCAGCCACCAACTCCTTGTTGTCGTGTTTATTCAAGTAATTGTTCTAGAAGGCTTGATCGCTCAAGGACAATACAGATGCGATGGGAGGGAGTACACTTCTTCCAAGCAATCGTCTGGACATGAGAGCCCTGATTACGTTACACCTTGGGACAGTTGTCTTCTCAAGGTTGTATTCAAGTACCTGAAGGAACAAAGCCAGTAAGCCACATCCTTCAACTGCTTCACCACAAACTTAGTCTTCTGCTTCGCCGACTCTGCAGAATAATTTAGACATACAGGAAAATTCTTAACCATCATCATGATTTCATCTCTATTGAATCCTAGGCCGGCAAATGTTTCAAAAGAGTTCAATATCTTCTTCTCTGAGATGTTTAGAAAGAGAGGATACTTCTTGATCATTTCCCATACATCTTCCACAGCGAAGCCTAACCTTTTGTAGACATTGACTTTTTCTTGTATTGTTTCGTCTCTCAAGTCGTAAAAGATCTGCAGAGCTCTAACAAACTTTAATGTGGTTGGATAAAAGCCCATCTCAAAGACCTTATTGAGCAGACAGACAGGTTGGCCATCAGAGATGAGCAATGAGAATAACAGCTTCTGAGGCACACCCATTCCTCTCGAAACCATAATGTTTCTAAGTTTATCATCTTGTGGCAAAGACTGGAATATCATTGTCTTCCTACCCCTACATGTTCTTGAGTAATTTTCCAAAGACTCAATAAAAAACAGATATTAAATATAATTATTTTTAATTCAAAAAGCTAATTACGTTGTTACTTTTATTCTTCATAACCATAAACCTATCAAAATATTTGTTTTTATTTATTATTCTTTCTATTTCTCTTTCTCCCTACGACGGCATTTCTTTTCTCTCTTCTCCACTACGCTTCTTCTTCTTCTCTACAACACAATTCTTCATTTTTTTCTTCTCTTTTTTTCTTTCTTCTTATGTAATTTCCCTCACTTTTTTATATTTTTTTTCTTTTCAGATCTAAATAATTTGAAGCATCAACCATCGAAGATGATGGTTTCTGGTATTAATGGCGATCTATTTTTTTCTCTCGCGATTCAGATCTGTTTTAAATGGCGACAGCTCAACCTAATTTTACGAGGATTTCTGGGTTTTCATGAATATAGGGTTTTCTTGTTCTGAATGTTTATCGATTAAGGATTGTTTAAAAGAGTTATGGGTTTTCTTTAATATAGAGTTATGCTTATCGTGTGTTTTTACGATTTTGAGTTGTTACACAGAAGATTATGAGAATTTTACAGAGTCCAGGTTCTTCATGTTCTTCCTTTTCAAAGAATTTTCATATATTTTATTTATTTCATCTATAGGTCTGAGTATAACTAGTATAACTTATTATCACTTGGTATAACTAGTATAACTTATTATAATTTGGTATATCCAGTATAATTGGTATAACTCAATATAACTTAGTATAACTCATAATAATTTGGTATAACTAACTCAGTAATACTCAATATAATGTATGATAATCAATATAACTCAATATAACATTGATAATTTACATTTGAAATTTAAAAAATCCAAAAATTGAAAATTGAAAAATTTTGAATTCAAATCTTCAATTTTTTGGATTAAAATTTGAAAAATAAAAAATGATAAAATCGAATATTCATGTTTCATTAAAAAGAAGGGGCATATGTGATTAGAGAGGACCATACACGATTGACCATTGCCAAGTGGGAGCAGGGAAGCTCATGATCCCCAAGACTGAGCCATCTTCTCCCATGCCCCCATATGTCATAAAGCAATCTCCTATAGGTCTATCAAATCTCAGATACCCTCATGACTTTAATGAAATATGAATATTCGATTTTACTATTTTCTATTTTTTGAAATTATTATCTTTTAATTAAAAAATTTAAAATTTAAAACTTCAAATTTAAATTTCACATTTTAGATACTACATTATACCATATAATTTTACTTAATTGTATTGAATTATACTTTATTCTACTGGGTAATACTAATTTTAAGTTACACTAAGTTATATTGGTTATACAAGGTTATACTAAGTACTCATGAGTGTAGTTATACAAAGTTTTCTTTCAGTTATAGTGGTTATTCTGCGTAATAATGAATACTACTACTGAGCTAGTTATACCAAGTTCAACTAATAGGTTGATTGTTTGTAAATTCTAGAGTAGTTTTTAGTTTTTGTTTTTTCCAAAATCTAGTTTTCATCCAATCAAGATTTAAGTAAAATAGATTCTCTATTTTTAGGGAAACCAAATTTTTCAACTCTTTAACCATTTTGTACATAAAAATCAAAATTCATATTGTATGGGTTTTTCCCTAGTCCTACGATTGTTTTCATCTTTTTTTTTTGCAATACATTAATTATTTTATTTATAAGATAATCACATCTATGATTTAAAAAACAAATGCATGAACAAATGGTTTACATATAATATTCTCCACAAGTCAAACCTTGGAGTTTTTTTAGGTAAGTTAAATTCATGATGTAATAACTAATATTTTGTACCAAAAACCTCATAAAAATTAATTAATTTATTAGTTATAAGTATTTTATATTATAACAACAAAATTCATTTTTATTTAAACAATTTAGTTTTTATTTTATTTATAATATTTGAATTATATAAATTCTATACACCTTCTCTAAATATATATATAGATTAATTAATTTTTGTTGAAATATCTATTTCTGTGGTAATATATAGTACTATTTATAATTTTATAGTAAATAATATGTTGTAATAATTATTTATTTTATCAATTTTTACATTTTTTTTATTTTGAAAAAGTTATTAGTTCTATAAAACATATAATTTATAAAAGCTACATTTATCCTAAAACACATGAATAAATATCACAAAAACAAGTTTTTAGGTAGAATAATTTTATAATTATTACTAATGTTTTGATACTATAAAATTAATACAAATCTAACTAAATTTGTTAGTTATAGTTATTATAAATTTATTACATTGTATTTTTTTAAAATATAGGTATTAGATTTTATGTAAAAATAATTGAATTACATAAATTTAGTTATGACTTTTTTTAAAAAATATTTATTTTAATTTTATTTTTAACATAATAATAATAATAATTTGTATTTTATTGTTTTAGAAAAAAATTATTATTACTTAAATGTTTTAGTTTGAAAAACAAAAAAATTCAATGTCACCATTCAAGAGTTTTGAAAAACTAAAATTTACAGCAAAATCAAAAACCAAAAGCTAGAAACTAAAATTTAAAATCCAAAAATAAAAATCTAAAAATTAAAAACTGAAATTCAAAAACCATGCAAACAATCATCACCTAAGTTATAATGGTTATACTGTGTAATACTGAGTACTACTATTGTGTTAGTTATACAGAGTTCGGCTAAGTTAAACTGGTTATACTGCATAATATTGAGTACTACTAAGAGTTAATTACACCGAGTTTGTTTGAGTTAGTAATATCGTGTTATACTGAATGAAGATGAAATAAATAAAAAACGCTAAAAAATTCTTCAAAGGGGAGAACAAAAACAATAAGAACCCTAAATCTTAAAAACCCAGAAATATCTTTAACAAGACTAAATCGAAAAAATCTAAAAAAATAAAAACCCTAAAACCAAATAGATCTAAAGAGTATCCGGTCCTTGTTGAATCTGAAATCGGTAACCTCGTTCGGTGAATCGATTTCGATGGTGAGTTTTAGTCGATAGGATGATCTTAGAGAACGATTTGGTTTTTATTCAATGATTTTGAGAGTTTGTATGAAGAAATAAGCAAGAACAAAGTAATTCAAAGGAAAACCTAACTTCTAGGCTTATTCTCCAGAGTTTGCGTGTCCCCTCCTCTCATTGAACCTTCTCTTTATATAATCGCCTTCAAAGTCGGTGTGGGCCTTATGGGCCGACTTCGATACTCTTCCTGGGCCGAGATCTCGCCAAGATGGGCCTATGGGGGTAGATGCAATCTATCCCCAACAATAAGTCCCCCCCCAGTTCATTGAAAGTGTCATCTCGTTACTTTCCGATGAATTTCCTCATATGGGTTCGTTGATGTCGAGATCTCGGTTATTGAACTCTAAAGTCGTCCT